>JAOTQR010096213.1:0-30584 GCA_025774065.1 Solanum ossicruentum | reverse complement strand
TCACATTCTAGAAAATAGGCTAATTAGACATATAATTCTAAATATTTTCTTAATTATTACAAATCAAGTTTATTTTATTTTCAACAGTATTGTATTATTAGTTTAAATACAAACTTGTTTTGATTGTTACTTAAATAATATTGTATCTTTTCATTTAAATCCATCTTTAGGACATGACGAAAAGACTCATTTTATGTAACGAAAGCTTTGATATGATTACGTAGTTACCTTAATATTCTCTTCTTATTTTATCTTTAGTTTTTGTTAAAAGTCTTACTTTATCCTTTACCCTCCCTTTTCATGGTAACTCCACCGCGTACTCCATTTTTCTGATAGATTTAAACAATACGTAACAAGCATCCAAACAATTGGAAAGCAGCTTACCACTGTATTGAAAATCCACGGATAATACCCAAAAGCAAATATGCCACGGATAATATCCAAAAGAAAATAACACAAACGGAAACACTGAAAACAAAAGAGTAAGAAGTGGCACTTACCAGAGAAAATAAGGTTGTGGAACAGAGACAAAGCACCGATATACACTTTGAAAATCAAGCAGGAAACTTGTCAGAATCCAAACTATGGCCAAATCTATTCTGAAACACATAAACGATTGAATAATTGAGAAAACAAAGGCAATTCCAGTGACTTTCGCAAATTCAGATTTCTAGTAAGTTTAAATCTAGTTCTTTGTCAGGTAGTGGTAAGGTCTGCGTACATTTTATCCTCCCAAGACCCCACTTGTGGGATTCCACTGGGTATGTTGTTGTTTTATTTTATTTCTTTACTAAAAATAATAGTGTAGATGTATGTCTAAGTAGTGATGAATGAAGGAGTGATGGGGCCAAAATGGAGAGGAAATCTATCACCATAAAGCCAAATAAATAAAAGAAAAGAAGAATCTAAAGAAAGGAAAAGATAAAAAGTAAAGGAATTAAGATGAAAATAATAACAGAAAAGATAACAAGAAAAGTAAGATGAAGATGAAGTAGTTCCATCATTTTAGGACTTTGTTATGACTTATTCCTTGTATTTATGTTATATATGTCTTACCTTTTTCTTAGTTTATCTCTTTATTTTAGTTCTATAGAATCTATATATACTAGTCCACAATTAATACAATACACTATTCATTTTTATTTTACTGGTAGTCTTGTACTTTACATGGTATCAAGAGCCAATTAGCTCTCTCACGGGTACAATTCTATCAAATAGCCCTCCCACTCTTCCAATCAAAAATGGCACAAACATCACTATAACCAATTCTGATGCCAATACACTGATTGTTCAATTCAATCCAGTCAGCCATTTACTAAACAAATTAACTGGCAGCCATAATTTTTCTCTGTGGATAACAGAAGTGTTTATGATTATGTATGGTCACAAACTTTTTGGCCATCTCAACGGTTCTCTCCCTGCCCCTGCTCATACAAAGCTCAAAGAAATCAGGATTTCAACAATTCTAAATTTACTTCATGGTATGGGCAAGATCAGCTAATTCAAAATGCTATCTTGGCCTCAGTTGATCCTATGCTTGCTATAGAGTTGCCGCTGCATCCTTTTCCCAGGCTGCTTGAGATGCTTTGCACACTGCCTATACAAACAAATCACAAACAAGAATCTTTAGTTTGTGCAATCATCTGGCTCGTCTCTCCAAGGAAACTCTTCTTGTTGCTGATTATCTACACTACGTACGATCTCTCTGTGATGAACTTGCCATTGTTGGAGCTCCTGTGTCTAATGAGGAACTGATTGTCAAAATCCTCATTGGACTTGGACCTGAATTTCGTGAAATATTTGATGCTATTTGTGCAAGAGATTCCACTATCTCTTAACCAGAACTTTATGAAAAGTTGCTTGAGCATGAACTTTTCATAGAGCATGAAGAAGCAAAGAAGCCTCTATCAACTCCAATTACTACTACCATATCACAACAAACAAACATGCATCCTTGCCAAGGTAACAACTCTAATAAGCACCCAAGTACAAATTCCCCCAATACCAACCAATCAGGTTGTGCCCAACCATGGCGCACTGGGAAAAACAAGCAACAATTGCATTATGACAACACTTTGAAGTGCCAGTTGTGTGATCGTCCTGGTTGCATATAGATCACAATCACATGATCACCTACAAGCCGAGCAAACTATGTTGCTTTCTCTCCAACTCAACAGACTCCTTGGATTTTTGATACCGGTTTCACCCATCATATGGCCTCAACTGCACAAGACTTTACTGATGTGCAAGCCTGCCATGGTCAACAGGAGATAGCAATAGGTGATGGTAAAACCATTCCAATATCTCATACCGGCAACACTAATATAAGTGCATTGAATCAACATTCCAATATCTCATACTAGTAATACTAACATAGGTGCATCGAGTAACAATTTAAGCTTCTCAATACCTGAGTTCTCAAGCTATAAAACATATTCTTCTATGTATTTCAAAAATTTTCCGCGATAACCATATTTCCATTGAATTTTTTTTCCTTTTTTCTTATTTTGTGAAGGTTGCGCCTTTGTTTCGCGGGCAGAATAAAGATGGGCTATATGAGTTGCCGTTGGGCAATGCACATAATTCCCCTCAATGAAATGTTGTTTTTCCTCTTCACCTGTGGCATCAGTTTTTAGTCCTGACAATTTTTTTTGAACATGATTATACATCAGTTTCTCTTTCGATTTCACATTCAAGAATTGCTCCAATTTGTAATTCGTGTTATTCTAATAAAATACATAGGTTGTCTTTTTCTGAAAATTCATTACAAAGTTAATGACCATTGCAAATTATTTATAGCAATTGATGGGGACGTTCTCCTATTCTGTTAATTGATAACAAGATATATCATGTCTTATTTGTTGACCAGTTTTCAAAAAACGTGGTTGTTCACTATAAAATCATAAAAGGAAGTTCTTGATGTCTTTAAAGCTTTACATCCTTACTTGAGCATCGGTTTCAAACAAAAATTTTGTCTCTCTGCTTTAATGGTGGTGATGTTTTCAAGGTTTATCCTAATATCTCCTTAGCCATGGTATTAAACACTTAGTGACACCTCTATACACGCCCCAAAGAGTGGACTGGTTGAATGTAGACATAGCCATGTTATTAAGACTGACAAAACCATGTTACATCAAACCCCATTGGCCTCAACTTTCGGGAGTTTTGTGTGTCACTAAGCAGTCTACCTTACCAACCATCTTGTCATGACCCAAACCTAGGGCCTAGTCATGATACGGCAAATGGGATGTCTGAAGACAACCCAAACAATCCTCTTGACATATCATTCACACATCTTTGGTCGCGGAAGCAAAATAAAATACAATCACAAGAGATTGAATAAATAGTGAAGCGGGACTAAGGGAAATGTTTGAATATAATTAGTACATAAAGAGTCAAGCTCATAGCATAAATACATCATGATATCTAGCATACACCTCTAGCTTGGAGTGGAGCGGGGGCCAAGATACCTTTTGGGTTGACCCTTATAATATCAGGTGTACATCATAAAGAAGTCTTAAAATAGAAAAAGAAAGTAGATAGTGTCCTCGAACTTGAGGATGCACCAAAACTTATCTTTGGAGTATGTCACTAGCCACATGGAGGGTGGTCAAAAGGAGCTTAGGTCCCTACATGGTGATATCATAAAGGCATAAAGCATGCGTTAGTATGTTTGAAAGTATTAAGTACGCAGGATGCAATGCAATAATACATAATCTGACAAAGTCAAAATGCATAATCATTGTCAATAGATAGATATAACCTCAATATGGCATGTATGATCAATGCTTGAAGTAAAACATGCTTGTAAACATTCAACTTGCATAATACATAATACATGTGTGGCAAGAGACCTTAATTGACATGAGTAAGACCAAGAGAGATACAACTCAAAATCTCGATGATTACCCCATATCAGTAAAGAGGTGGTCTACTTGCCAAGGTAAATGATACTTCACTTTACCAGAGCCCGTCCCATTTCGTATGATGAAGTGCACTAAATGGATCTACTAGTATAGCAAAGGTAAAGCATAATCTTATGTTGGCACATAGTTTGAGGAAAGGAGTATGGACCCTTGAAGATAGTGCACGCTGACATCCAATCCTTCGGTGCTAAATCTTATCCCACAGAATACATGAAATAATCATACTTTAATTATGACATGAATAACTTGTAAGAACATGACTTGAGTAGCTCATAACATGCTTGGCCTCTAATGATGAGCCTAACTTGAAACATGAGAATAGATCATAATCATACATGAACCCATGCTTTAACATGAATGTCTCATAAGAGGTAAAATCTTGAAAATAGGGCTTAACTTGATACTTGCTTAATCATAGATAATTTCGTGAATTCAATACATACTTGAAAGCCCTTAATCAGTATGAAGTCACATGACTTGTAAATCATGTAAACAACTTGAGAATTCTTGACTTGACATTTCATCAAACACATGGTGGGCACATAATGCTTGCTCGAAATCATGCTATTCAAGAGTGTATCAAGACAGGTAAATCGATTCAAATTCAGTCCAATAACATTATTGTAAAAACCCCAAATTAGATATCATGAAATCCATCTCAAAAGTTCATCATAGTTCCTAGCTTTCATAGCTCAAATCATGCTTAGTCTCAATAGACAAAGATCAACTCATACTATAAGCTTAAAAATGATATTCATGCATAATCAACAACACTTTATAAAATCCCAACATAATATATTTCATAGTAACATATATCCATAAGGAATACAACTTGAAATCATGCAATGTTCATAAAATAGGAAGATTAGACTCTATGGGCGAAAGGACCCAGTGGATGAAACCCACATACCTTAAACTTGGGTTTTCTTTATGTAAGCTTGAAGGAGACTTGAAGCTTGGATTGGATTCTTGAGATCCAATGTGAGCTTGAAATACTTGTATTTGGATGAGAATTTTTTGATAAGGTTTTGGAGAGGTTTTAGAGAAGATTTTGAGTGATATAGAGTTGAAAAATGGCTAAGTATGAGAGATTTCACGTGTAAATGGGCATCAAGCCATGACCCCATTGCCCTTTGGCCAAAATAGAAAAACAAGGAAAAACTAAAGCTAGTCCGCAATAGGTTCGCATCGCCGACCAAATGCTTACAACTACTGTTTTCCAAAAAATTAGCAAAACATATTTTTCGCTACGGTTTACTAAAATCTGAGTTATACCCATTTCTCACTCAATTTTGCCCCATGATCAAGAATATGAAGTCGAATTTTTGAAATCACACATGGATTTTGAGATATATCAAAATTAAAATTATGGGCATTACGAGCACACTTTGGGGTGTTTCAATATCTCTCCCTTGGGAACATTCGTCCCCGAATGTCAAAGAAACATTCATAAGAGAAGTAATCATGAAGTTTTCAGCCTGACGTGAATGCAACAATTACATTTAAACTTCATTTCAAAAGGCTCAACATGAATGTCAAAAATCACCATAAACTTGTTATCTTGAACATGAATGCATACAACATGATATGAGGGATGAAACTTAAGACTTGAACTCAGAGATGGGGCTTAATTATTACCTTCGGCTTGAGTAGAGTGGAAGAGATATAGGTATCACTTTTTCATATCCGCCTCAGCTTCCCATGCGGCACTCTAAACTTGTTGATTTCTCTAAAGGACCTTGACGGAAGCTACACTTTTATTTCTCAACCTCTTCACCTGTCTATCCAAGATCTCCACCGAGACCTACTCATTGGTCAAATTATCTTCTACAACACCCATACCCTCTAAGGGTACTATAGCTCTTGGGTCACCAACACATCTCTTCTACATAGACACATGGAAGACCGGATGAACCATATTCATTCCTATATGCAACTCCAATTCATATGCAACCTTCCCAACTCTTCTCAAAATTCTATAAGGCCCTACAAAACTTGGGCTGAATTTACCTTTCTTGCCAAATCGAAACACACCCTATATGGGTGAGACTTTCAAGTAGACCTAATTACCAACCTTAAACTCAAGATCCCTTTTCCTCACATCAGAATATTACTTTTGTCTACTTTGAGCCGTCTTCAAACATTCTCTTATCAACCTCACCTTCTCCAAAGCTTCCATAACCAAATCCGGAACAAACAAGGCCATCTCCCCCACATCATACCACCAAAACAGGAATCTACAACATCTACCATAAAGAGCTTCAAAGGAAGCCATACCAATGCTAGAGTGGTAGCTATTGTTGTAACCAAATTCAATAAATAGAAGATTCTCATCCAACTACCCTTGAATTCCAAAACGCAAGCCCTAAGCATATCCTTAAGAATTTGGATAGTCCTTTCGGCTTGTCCATCCGTTTAAGGATGAAAAATTATCCTAAGATTAACCTTGGTACCAAGACTACTTTGGAAATATCTCCAAAAATGTGAAGTGAATTGAGTACCACGATCCGAAATAATAGACAAAGGCACTCTATGCAACCTAACCAGCTCATGAATATACAATTTGGCATAATCCTAGACACCATAAGTTGTCTTAATAGGTAGGACGTTAGCCGACTTTGTCATCCTATCAAACACAACCCAAATAGAGTCAAAGTGTTTTCTAGTCTTAGGAAACCTAACTACAAAATCCAGGTTGATCTCTTCCAATTCCAAGTAGGAATCTCTATGTCTTGATCTAGGCCACCCGGCCTTTGGTGTTCGACTTTCACTTGTTGATAATTATGGCAACAGGATACAAACTTGGCAATATCTCTCTTCATACCACCCCACTAATACACCTCCCTCAAGTCTCTTTACATCTTTGTAGAGCCAAGATGAATAGAATAGGATGAATTATGAGCCTCTTCAAAAATTGACTTTCTGAAGCATCAAAATTAGGCACACACAATCTACCGTGGTACCTAAAGGTTCCATCTCCCCCTTGGGTGAAATATCCACTTTATCATCTTTTACCAAGGCCTTCAACTCTAGCAAGGTGAGATAAAGGTCTTGTTTTGACTTCACCTCCTCAATCAAAGAAGATTTAGAACCATCAACAACCACTACACCGCCATTTTCAACTTCATTCAACCTAACCCCCAACCTAGCCAATCGATGAACAACTCTAGCTACCTTCTTGTCACTAACATCAAGGTGAGTTAAACTTCCCATGGACACTCTACTTAGAGCATTAGCTACAATATTAGCTTTGTCGGGATGATAATGCACACTCATGTTGTAATCCTTAAGAAGCTCTAAGCAGCTTTTTTGTCTCAAGTTAAGATCTTTTTGGGTGAACATATATTGAAGACTCTTATGATTGGTAAACACATCAACATGAACCCCATACAAATAATGACGCCAAATTTTCAAAGAAAACACCACGGCCACCAATTCAAAATCATGGGTGGGATAATTCTTTTCATGCACTATAAGTTGTCTAGAGGCATACGCTATCACCTTACATTTTGCATCAAAACATGCCCCAAACCAATTCTTGAAGCATCACAATAACCACAAACTCCTCAAACCCATCTGAAAGGCCAAAATAGGAGCAGAGACAAGCTTATCTTTCAATATTTGAAAACTCTTTTCACATTCATCAGTCCAAACAAATGTTGCCTTCTTTTGGGTCAACTTAATCATAGGGGAAGCAATAGAAGTGAAATCACTTACAAACCTCCAGTAATAACCCGCCAAACCCAAGAAACTCCTAATATCCGATGGAATCAAAGGTCTAGGCCAATTTCCTACCACCTTCATCTTCTTAGGTTGCACCTTAATACCATCACCCCACACCACATGCCTAAAATATGCAACCTTTTTCAACCAAAACTCACATTTTTCATATTTAGTATACAACTTCTCATCCTTAAAGATTTATAACACCACCCTCAAGTAATCCGCATGTTATTCCTCACTATGGGAATAAATCAAGATATTATCAATAAAGACCACCACAAATGTCTCAAGGTAGGGTTTAAGACCCATTTATAGCCAGTGCATTGGACAACCCAAAAGACATAACCACAAATTCAAAATGTCCATACCTAGTCCAAAAGGTAATTTTGGAATGTCACACTCCCTCACTTTCACTTGGTGGTAAACAGATCGAGATCAATCTTAGAAAAGTGACTAGCCCCTTGAAGTTGATCAAAATGGTCATCAGTCCTTAGTAGAGGGTACTTGTTCTTTATGGTGACTCTATTAGTTACCGGTAATCAATGTACATTCTAAGTGAACTATCCTTTTTCTTCACAAATAACACTGGTGCCAAGCTAACTTGTTAGGCCTTATGAAACCCTTTCCAACAAATCTTTTAATTGATTTCAACTCCTTCAATTCTATCAGGGTCATAACGTAAGGGGGAATGGAAATGGATTGTGTATCGGGAAGGAGGTTTATACCGAAGTTTATTTCCCTTTCGATAGGAACACCAAGAAGCTCATCAAGAAAGATATCGAGGAACTTATTAACTACCAGAACCTACTCAATAGGAAGGACTTTAGACTCCATATCCTTAACCCTTGTAAGATGATAGAGACAACCCTTAGAAATCAACTTTTAAGCTTTAAGACAAGAAATGAACCTATCATTGACCACCACATTACTACTTTCCCACACAAGGACAGCTCATTAGGGAATTGGAATTTAACCTTATGGGTTCTACAATCAATAGAAGTATAACAAGCATGCAACTAATCCATCCCAAGAATGACATCAAAATCCACAATATCAGTTCAACAAAATCACAAGACAAGACTTTATACAATATGAACACGGGACAATTTCTATAGGATTTTTTACCAACAATGGACTCACCCACAGGGGTAGACACTTCATAAGGTTCACACAACATTTTGGGACACATATGAAGTATTTTTGCAACAAAAGGAGTAAAAGAAAGAGTGGCATCTGAGTCTATCAATGCATACACATCAAATCAAAAACCGTTAACATACCATTAATGACATCAGGCACTGCATCACCTCTTTGCCTCCCTTTAAGATCATAAAATCTATTTTGCCTTGGAGGACTCCCTTGATGACCTCCCTTTCCTCTTTGGCCCGTACTAGCACCTTAGCCTTGAGGACAACAATCTCTACCTTTGGGTTGAGCATGAGGACGACCAATAACTTTGTGACCTATTCACCACATCCAACGCAAGCATTAGAATTTTTCAAACACAAACCACTATGGTTTTTTCCACACGTTTAGCACTTGGGATTGACTATCCCACCATTGCCACCTTGAAACCTTAGGTTATCATTAGCAAATCTCTTATTAGGGGAATTGGATGATCCTTGGCCTTGGAACTTGTGGCCTTGAGGAAACTAGCCACCCTTAGAACCTTGGAACCCACCTTCAAATCAAGCCCTCTTGGACTCACCACTTCTTCACTTTCTATGTTTTTCCCCCTCTAGTTGCTCGGCATAGGTCATGAGCCGAGACAAGTCCATATCCTATAGTAGCATGGAAATAAGACATTTCTTATTAACCAAGTCGGACACACTCGACACATATTTGTTCATCCTAGATCTTGGTTCAACATCTAATTATGGAGCATACTTGGAGAGCTTGTTGAACTTGAGGGCATACTCCCTTACACTCATAGATCATTGCTTAAAATTCATAAACTCCATCATCTTAGCCTCTTTTAACTCGATAGGAAAGAACCGATTGAGAAATGCGACTTTGAACTCTTCCCAAGGGATAGCATTGGCATTCCCCTTCTCCGTCTTTCATAGAGTGAACCAAATTTGAGACACCCCTTTGATTTCGTAGGCTGCCAACTTTGTTATTTCCTCTGAATTGACCCTCATGATGGATAATACCTTATTTACCACTCAAGGAATTATTGTGGATCCTCATCCATCTTGGACCCATGGAATTTTGGTGGATTCATCCTAGTAAAATCCCTTACTCTTAAGGACGGAGTAGGATCATGAGGAGCTTGGGCCCCTTAGTTCAATTGATTGGTCATGGTATGGGCCAACATAGTAATAATATCTCAGAACTCATCTTGGGCCACCCCTACTTCTTAAGAAGTTTGAGGACCAGAGGGGTTGGTTGCTCCTTGGGTAAATGGGCACTCCTTAGTCTTCCTCATGGAATTGGCATGATCTAGAATAGCAAAGACCATTCGTTAGAGGAAAAATCCTTACCTTAATTTCTATAGCATGATATAGATTATGAAGAACGGAAACATTTCCTAAAATGCCTCATAGCCTCTTACTCAAAGTTGTGGCACGCTTCACAACCATGAATAAGACTCTAATCGATATAGGGTGTTCGATTCCGAGGACCATTAACAACCTATTGCTCTGACACCAATCTTTTCATGACCCAAGCCTAGGGCCTAGTCGTGACACATTAAATGGAAAGTCAGAAGGCAACCCAAACAAGCCTCTTGTCATATCATTTGCACATGCTTGGTCGCGGAAGCAAAAGAAACAACAATGACAAGAGACTAAATAAATAGGGAAGTGGGAAAAAAGAAATGTTTGAGTATAATCAAGACATAAAGAGTCAAGCTCATAGCATAAATACATCATGATATACAACATACACCTCTAGCTTGGATTGGAGCAGGGGCCAAGACACTTTTAAGGCTGACCCTCATTATAGCAAGTGTACATCATAAAGAAGTCTTAAAATAGCAAAAGAAAGAATGATAGTGTCCTCAAACATCAAGACTCACCAAAGTTTATTTTCAGAGTATCATACTAGCCACGTAGAGGGTGATCAACAGGAGCTTCGATCCCTACATGGTGATATTATATAGGTATAAAGTATGTGTTAGTATGTTTGAATGTACTAAGTATGAGGGATGCAATGCAACAAGACATAATCTAACATAGTCAAGATGCATAATCATAGTCAATAGATAGATATAACCTTAACATGGCATGCATGATCAATGTTTTAAGTGAAACATGCGTGTAAACATTCAACTTGCATAATGCAAAATACATCTGTGGGAAGATACCTTAACCGACATGAGAAGGACCAAGCGCGCTACAACTTGGAATCCTGATGATTACCCCTCATCGGTAAAGAGGTGGTCTACTTGCCAAGGTAAATTGTATTTCACCTTACAGAAGCCCATACAATTTCGTATGAAGTCACCCTCCTTACAGGAACCTGCCCCATTTCGGAAAGGATTTCATGATGAAGCGCACTAAATGGATCCACTAGTATAGTAAGGGTAAAGAATAATCTTATGTTGGCACATAGTTCGAGGAAAGGAGTATGGACCCTTGAAGATAGTCCACACCTATATCCAATCCATTGGTGCTAAATCTAATTCCATGGAGTACATGAAATAATCATACTTTAATCATGACATGAATAACTTGTGATAAAATGAATTGAGTAGCTCATAACATGCTTGACATCTAATGGTGAGCTTAACTTGAAATATGTGAATAGATCATAATCATACATAAACCATTGCTTTAACATGAATGGCTCACAAGAGGTAAAATCTTGAAAATAGGGTTTAACTTGATACATGTTTAATCATAGATAATTTCATGAATTTAATACATATTTGAAAGCTCTTTATCATCATGAAGTTACTTGACTTGTCAATCATGTAAATAACTTGAGTATTCTTGACTTGACATTTCATCAAACACTTGGTGGGTACATAATGCTTGTTCAAATCTTGCAATTCAAGAGTGTATCAAGTTAGATAGATCGATTCAAATTCAACCCTCCAGCATTATAGTAAAACCCCAAATTGGGTATCATGAAATCAGTCTAAAAAGTTCATCATATTTCCTAGCTTTCATAACTCAAATCATGCTTAGTCTCAATACCGAAGATCAACTCATAGTATAAGTTTAAAATAGATATTCATGCACAATCAATAATACTTGATAAAACCCCAATGTAATTCATGCTCATATTTTATTATAAGAGATACCCATAAGTAATACAACTTGAAATCATGCAATTTCAATAAAATAGGAAGATTGGACTCCATGGGTGAAAGGACCCAATGGATGAAACCCACATATCTTAAACTTGGTTTACTTGATGTAAACTTGAAGGAGACTTGAAGTTTGGATTGAGTTCTTGAGATCCAATCTGAGCTTGAATTATTGGATTTGGATGGGAATTTTTTTATAAGGTGTTAGAGAGGTTTTAGAGAGGGTTTTGAGTGATATAGAGGTGAAAAATGGCTACGTATGAGAGATTTCAAGTGTAAAATGGCGTGGGGCCATGACCCCAATGCCATTTAGCCGAAACAGAAAAATAAGTAAAAACTAACACTGTTCCACAATGGGTCCGCCTCACGGACCAAATGCGTACAACTATTGTGTTTCAAAAAATTAGTGAAAATTATTTTTCACTACGGACCTTTTAAAATCCCGGTTATATCCTTTTCCCACTCAATTTTTTCCCCTGATCAACAATATGAAGTTGGATTTTTAAAATCACGTAGGGATTTTAAGATATATAGAAATTACTATTATGGGTATTCGGAAGCACACTTTGGGGCGTTTCACGTCTAGCCACTCCAAAATTACAAAAAAAATGCCTCTATGAATTTTTAACAAATGCCCCTAGGAACATTTTTTTTTACGAGGCTCCAAAGTATGAATCTGTTAGAGTTTTTCGTTCTTTGTTTTACCCGCGGCTTAAACTATATAACAAAAATAAGTTAGAGTCAAAATCTAGTCCTTATGTATATTTAGCTTTTTCTAAGAAGTATTATTGCTACTAATCTTATGATCTAGTCAAAAATAAATTGTACTTGTTGAGGGATGTTCTGTTTTTTGAAGACACCTACCGGTTTCAGAGTATTTTTTCCACTCTAAAAATTAAACAAAGCAATCACTTGGAAAATTTGTTCTGATGTTCTACCTGCAACTACTATATCATCAAGTTTAAATTCTTGTCATCCGTTCCCAGATGCTTTGCCTGTGCACTCTCCACTACCTAAGTCAACATCTATTGGATTAGAAGGTGTCTCTGTTTCATCAAGTAATTATAAAAATTTGTCCTCTCCTTCATTACGATCCACCATTACTCCACCAACTGATAATAATCAACCCCCACAATCATCCAGACAATTAATCACATATCAACATAGAAATCACCAACAACCAAGCATCTCCATGTTACCACTGCCTTCTGAAAGGTCAAGGGGGGGGATGAATTGTATTTTCTTCCATTCTTTCAATTTGAACCTGCAATCAGAAAGTCAACTGATATAGTAAGTAGTCGACTGGAACGTATTAAGTTACAAAAATTTAAAGTGCATAAAAGAAAATTCAACACCAGATGTTTTATAATCTTAGGTCTAGTCCCCTTGGGTTGCAAGGGATATCTCTTCAAGCCTTAAAAATTATCGTTATAAGAAATTCAAAACTTAAATTACAGCACTCAATACTTTTCTTATTTTCTTTTTCTATATACAATCCTCTCTTTCAAATTTTTCTTATTTTCTCTCTCTCTCTCTTTTTCAAAATAAAACAAAGAGTTAGAGTGAATTTTTGAAAGATGAAGAGTTTCAAAGAAGATCTTGAAGGTAGTAGGCTTGTATCCTTTGAGATATCCTGGATGTCTCTTTTTTATAGTAGAAGAGATGGCATCCCAAGGTTGTTGATCCTTGGATTGAGGCAGTCATTAGTACGCTTTCCAAGAATAAGGTTGAAGGATTTTTTCAATGGAGATTTTCTTCCCAATCTTCATATTGACTTATCCATTGATCTGCAGATTAGTCTCGATTGCTTTCTTGATTAGATCTTTGCCTTGTTTGCTAATCTTATTTCCTTGATAGGGATTTGATCATTGTTGTTGATATTTTTCCTTTCCTTGATTGATTCCTGATTTGTCTATCAATTGATTTCTTTCCTTTTAGCCTCTCAGCACAGTGTCAGGATTCTTTCTTTTTTGCATCCTGTCCTTTTTCTTTCCTTTTTGTTTTCTGACCTCTGCACTAATACTCCTGCATGCTCCTCATCGAAACAATAAGATTAGCACTAACAATCTCCCCCTTTTTTATGATGACAATATAAGTAATAGTAAGTCGGCTTCCCTATTATCACAAATGTTGACTGAATGCTCCCCCTGAATGGGTACTGCTATTTTTCTGATTGTTATCTTACTCCCCCTGAATGGTTAATTTCTTTTCTCCCCCTTTGACATCAGCAAAAAGGAAAGACAAAAAAACAAATAACAGATAAGAGGAAAATAGTAGATAACAAGCATTTTAATAGAGGAAAAATGACAGGAGAATATTACTGTAAGCTAAAGTCTGCTTAGATAGTCCAGATAACAAAAGACATCAAAAACAACATCCAACAACGTCATCCGTGTGGGAGAAAAAAGTAGGAGATCATATTGACAAGAGCAGTCTTCGCATTGTCGAACTGGTTGGTCAAAGTTGTGGCCATAGCATCAGTGCTATCTTGAATCTTTAGAGTGACTCTAATGGCTTCTTTGATGACTTGAACCAGATGGTGACGAATTTTTCCCACGTCAGTCCCAATTTCCTTAGTGATATCCTTGACCTTGTTCAAGGTCTATGTGATTCCCTCAAGCTTGAAGTGATATGACATGATCAGGTCTTGCAAATTTTCAAACTTAGCATCCATGATAGAGATTTTGACATTTAGCTCTTCAATATTCTTTAGATCAGAGGGAACAAGTTCAGGAGGAAATATATTACCAGCAGGACCATCAAATAGGCTAGAAGAGGGTTCAGATTTAAGAGAGCAGGAGTCATTGACAACAGAGTAGCCCATGCTACTGAAGGCACTAGAGTTGTAGCATTGCTTAACACTGAGGAAGGGATGTCAGAGAGGAAAACATTGGATATAAGCATCCCGTAGGGTAGACTCTGAGCGTCTAGAGTAGAATCAGCCATATGCATAAGGATATGGAAGGAGAGTTTAAATCTTTTCTTGGACAGCAGACAGTAAGTGAAAAACGTATCTCGAAGAGAGAGGGTGGAAAGAGATCCCGCACGACGAACAAGGGTTGTTGCCACAATGTGGGTGAGCACCCTAGCTTCAAAGGAAACATCTTTTGGGCCTAGATTAGAGGAACATGAACTCGAAGGAGAATACAAGAGGGCTTTCTTTGCACCTTCAAATGAAATATCAAAATCAGAGGGCCAGGAAGTTTTGACAGGGGATGAGAACCCAGAGCAGTGTATTTCAAAGATCTCATCAAATATATTAGGGTCTAGAAAGATTCTTTTACCAAGAACAAGAGTTTTGATTTCGCTAGGAACAGAAGAGCGGAGATTAGCATAAAAGAGTCTTACCGGAAGTTCATAAACGACTTTGGGATGGAGGTGATGAGAAGATTTTCTCCCAACCTTAAAATAAAAAGAATTCATTGATAGGGCAATGAATCGTCATGAGAAGGTTCAAGTCCACAATTCTTCCATGTCCAATTGTTTTCAGTTTGAGCAATTGAAATAAGGACTCATTCGAGGGGCTACAGAAATCTGTTTTGTCATCCAAAGAACTTTCGAGATAAAATTTTCATTTCTTCTTAGAATCACCAAGAGGTTGAGATAGGACAGAGCGTTTGAGAGAAGAGAGAAGAGAATCAGAAAAGACTGGGGAATGGGTGGAGAAAAAATGTTCAGAGTCAATAGGAACTAGGGATTGGGCAATGCCCTTTCCTTTGTTTCTAGAGCTCTTGCGAGGAGGCATTCTGAGGGTTTGAAGGAGGAAAGAGAGTGAAGAGGTTTGTAGAAGAGAGATAAAGTTAAATAGAGGTTTTTAAGAGGGGGAACGGAAGGCGAAGAGAAAAGTTGATGAAACCAAAAAGACAAGGTAGGAAGAAGAAAGAGGCGCAGACTAACACACAAGGAAGGACACGGAATCTCGTTGTCAAAGAAATAAATGCAGTGATATCATATAAGGAAAATAAATCAATTAACACATAAAAAGAGAAATTTAACCATAATGAAGGAAATTTTGGCAAAATATTTAAGGAATTTCTAAGCATGTAACATTTCTCTTCAAACAAGAGTTTTATAAAAGTATCCGCAAGCTTGTTTTCTATGATAAAATCAATTTCAATATCTCCTTTTAAAATGTGATCTCTAATAACATGGTGCCTAATGTCAATATGCTTAGCTCGAGAATGATGAACGAGATTTTTTGAAAGACATATTGCACTGGAATTGTCACAGAAAATTTTAGCTGGAGTAGCAATTACATCATAATCTACTAACTGATGAATAATCTATTGAATTTGAGTGCAATACAAACCAATTTCCACATATTCAGCTTCAGTGGTGGATACAGATACATAATTTTGTATCTTGATATTCCATTTGGTTATGATAATGGAAGATTTTCCAGTTTGTCGACCAAGGTCTAGACTTGATATTTTTTTTAATTATTCTAGCTCTTCCTTCATGGCCTTTACCCATTCATTGTCTTTCAAGGCTTCTTCAACTTTCTTTGGTTCCAGCTGTGAAATGAGAGCTATATTGGTACTTTTCCTGCTTGAGGCCCTTATCCTCATTTCATCACTTGCATTCCCAATAATAAATTTCTTTGGATAGTCTAGTTCACTCCTTCATTCGTTTGGGGCTAATTCTGTTATTGATGGATATTCTATTGTCACAGTCGATTGATCTTTATCTACGACTTCTTTTGAAGAAATAAATACACTTTGTGAATTGATAATTTCTTCACCATTAGAGTTGCATCTTTTCTCAGATGGTTGATTAGATTAATCAAACATAATATGAATAGATTCTTCTACAGAAGATGTACGTTTATTGAAAACTTCGTAAGATCTACTATTATTTGAGTAGCCAAGAAAAATACCTTCATCATTGCATGGATCAAACTTACCTATATTGTCCTTCTGTTATTGTAAATGAATCATTTGTATCCAAAGGGACAAAAATAGCCAACATTTGGCTTCTTACCATGCCATAGTTCATATGGAGTATTTTTCAAGATGGTAAGACATCGATTGAGAATGTGGCATATTGTGCTCACTGCTTAAGCCTAAAAATGATAAGGAAGATCATGCTCATAAATCATGGTTCTTTCCATGTCTTGGAGGGTTCTGTTCTTTCTTTCAACCACTTCGTTTTTCTGTGGAATTCATGGGTCTGAAAAATTGTGCTCGTAGCCTTCTTCTTTGCAGAAATTTTCAAAGGTTTTGCCCACTTCTAATGGATGTAATGTAATAGCCTTTTATCGTTGTACTTTCATAAAGAAAAACTAAAAGTTCTTTAAAGTATCATCTTTGTTAGACAAGAACATAAACCATGTAAAGCATGAATAATCATCAACTATGACAAAAACATACCTTTTTCCATCAATGTTAGCGGTTCTAGTTGGACCAAAGAGGTCCATATAAAGGAGTTGCAAGGGTTTAGTAGTAGAGACAATATCTTTATTTGCAAAGGAATTTCTAGTTTATTTACCTAATTGACATGCATAACAGATCTGGTCTTTGGTGTAGTCAATCTTTGGCAGACCAGTATCAAGGTCAAGTCTAGCTAGTTTTTCGATGAGTCTCATACTAGCAGGTCCCAACTTTCTGTGACAAATCCATGGATCCTTAGTCATGGGGGCTAGACAGATGTGCTTAGTATCTCCTTTGATAGAATCTAGGATGTACACATTTCTATCTCTTCTTCCAGGAAGAATTTCCTTTCCAAAGCTGTCTTCGATCATGTATCTTATTTCTCTGAATCTTACTTCAAGATCAGAGTTACATAGTTGACTAATGCTCAACAAATTAAACTTAAGCCCTTTCACAAGATAAATATTAGTGATGTCATAGGATTTGTTGAATGAGATTGTGACGACGCCAATTACAGTTCCAATTGAGTTGTCTCCAAAGCAATTTTTTCCTCCCATATAGTCAGCTACATATTTGAACAGTGATTTGTTGCCAATCATATGATTTGAACATGCACTATCAAGATACCACTTCCCTTTGGATTTAGTGCAATGTTCATGCAAAACAAGATCAATTTTGATTTTTAGGTACCCAAATATTTTTGGGTCCTTTTTTGTTAGTCGTACCCTTGACCCCCCAAACCATATTGGAAGGCCTTGAGTGACGAAACTGACACCTGGAGTAGGTATGTCGAGATTTGCCAAAGTAATGACAGGATAGTTGACTAGGTTGATCAAAGCCAGAACGACTTGATGAATCATTTCGAGAGAAAGTTGAGTTGAAAGATATATTTGGACTACTATGAGCTTGAACAATGTTTAAACGATTTGTAAGCTCAAAATTTTCTTCATCCAGTAAATCTTGTTCAACAACGCAAACTTCAAGTTTAATTTCTAAAGCATTTTTTTCATCTTGTATGGTTCTAAGATGTTCAAAAGATTTTTTCAAGTTTGTAATGGCTCGATCTAGGAGATCTTTCAAATAAAGACAATTATTGTAGAAATCATTCTTTACCTGGCTACTTTCACCTATATCCATGAAGCATACATTTGGATTGTCTTCCTTGTCATATTCCGATGTGTCCTCATCGCTCCAGCTGCTAAAGGCTCTGTTTTTAACTTATTCTTGAGGATATCTTCTTTTTGTTTCGGGACATTCACTTACAATGTGTCCAAGCTTACTACACTCATTGCACATGCCATCATTTCGATTGTAGTTAGTAATTTGTTTATTTCTAGAATAATTTTGCTTACCTCTTCTTTGATTTCTATTGCGTCTGGAGGTTTCTATCACTGTTTTTGTGATAAATGCAATCTCATCTTCATTTAGGTCTTCTTCATCATCTTGGATTTGATCAGTAGCTTTGAATGCAATAGATTTTTTCTTGTCATCCTCCTTTCCCTTTTTATTGAGATGTGTTTTCTTGAAAGTGATCAGATCACCTTTCAGTTCATCATACGTGAGATTTTTGAGATCTATTGTTTCAAGAGCCATAACTTTTGCATGGCATTGAGGGGGTATACTTTTGAGGATTCTTCTAATGTGTTCAATAGGAGTGTATTCTTTTCCTGAAGCCCTAAGTTCCCTATGATCTTGCTGAGACGAGCAAACATGCTTTTCATAGATTCACCTTCCTTCATTTGGAATAGTTCATACTCATAGACCAGCAGACTGACAATAGTTTCTTTTACTTTGTTAGTTCCTTCATAGGTGACTTTTAGTTTGTCCCACATTTCCATAACAGTTTCACAAGTTGAGATCCTTTCGTATTCTTCTCTACTAATGGCATTGTAAAGAACATCTTTTCCCTGGAGTTGATTTGAATGACTTCTATTTGCTCATTAGTGTAGTTCTCTAGGCTTGGAATAACAACTGCTTGGCCACCTTTAGTACTTGATTGTCCTTCAGTTATTGATTTGGTGGTAGGGCTGGAATGTCACCTAATTTGATTACTCTCCAAGCCTTCACGTCATAGGATTTTATGAATTTTTCCATTGTTATTTTCCAGTGAGATAAGTGTTTCCCATTGAAATAGGGAGGTCTGATTTGAGAGGTCCCCTTTTGGAATAGTACTCCAATTGTTTGTTGGTTTGCCATGATCTTTTCTCAACTGTGGTTAAATAGAAAAAGTAGTGAGAGCAGACTCTGATACAAATTGAAAGTGCAAGAGGGGAGGGGGGTTTGAATTGCATTTTCTTCCTTTCTTTCAATTTGAACCTGCACTCAAAAAGTCAACTAATATAGCAAGTAGTCGACTGGAACATATTAATTAAGGTTGCAGAAATTCAAAGTGCCTAAAAGAAAATTCAACATCAGATGTTTTATACTGGTTCGAATTCAATGTGAATCCTAGGTCCGGTCCCCTTGGGTTGCCAAGGATATCTCTTCAAGCCTTCGAAATTGTGGTTACAAGAAATTGAATCTTTAATTACAGCACTCAATATTTTTCTTTTTTTTTTTTTTGCTTGATACAATCCTCTCTTTCAAAATTTTCTTCTTTTCACTCTCTCTCTCTCTCTCTTCAAAGTAAAACTAAGAGTTACAATGAATTTCTTAAAGATGAAGAACTTCGAAGATGATCTGGAAGGCAGTAGGCTTATATACTTTGAGATATCCTAGATGCCTCTTGTTTCAGTAGAAGAGATGGCATTCCAAGGGAATTGATCCTTGGGTTGAGGCATTGATGAGTCATCTTTCCAAGAATGAGGTTGAAGGCTTTATTCAGTGGAGATTTTCTTCCCAATCTTCAGATTGACTTATCCATTGATCTGCAAATTAGTCTCGATTGCTTCCTTGATTACATCTTTGCCTTATTTGTTGATCTTCTTTCCTTAACAGGGATTTGATCATTGTTGCTGATATGTGCTGATTTATTTGTTGCTGGTTTGTTCTTTCCTCGATTGTTTCCTGATTTTTCTATCAATTGATTTCTTTCCTTTAAACCTCTCAGCACAGTGTCAGGATTTTTTCTATTTTGCATCCAGTGCTTTTTTCTTTCCTTTTTGTTTTCTGACCTCTGTATAACGGTCCTGCATACCCATCATCAAAACAATAATATTAGCACTAACACTTTCCACTATACCTCCCTCCAACCTATCTTCATAGTCACCTGACCATAACCTTTCCCAACCCATACTAGCTTAGACTTTATCTGATCCTTCGCCCGTGGTTACCATTTCAACTCATCCTATGGTCACCCGCTCCAAAAAAAAAGCCTCAAACCGAAATAGCATAATGTCAGTGTTCAACTTTCCTTGTCATCTGTTCCTCGTACGTATAAACAAGCATATCCTCACCCTTACCAAAGAGAATAATGCAGATAAATTTGATGCTCTTTTTAGGAATTGGACATGGAATTTGCTCCCAGTTGCTCTTTTGATGAATGTGGTTGAGTGAAAGTGGTTGTTTCATATGAAACACAAATCTAATAGTTCCATTGAAAGGTATAAAGCTTAGCTTGTGCAAAGGAATTTACCTAGCATCCATGCTCAGACCACCATTCCACCTTCAGCCCGGTAGGAAAATCAATGATTGTTTGGTTGGTATTTACCATTGTGATGCAATACTACTGGCCAATTCATCAGATTGATGTCAATAATGCATTCTTACAAGATGTCTTGAGGATGCGATTTTTATGAGGCAGCCACCAGGATTTGAAGATCAAAGTCTTTACACCCATGTCTGCAAATTGAACAAAGCAATCTATGTCTTGAAACAGGCCCCTCAAGCATGGTACAATAAGATCAAAAACTATTTGCTAACTGTTGGGTTTGTCAAGTCTCAATCTGATTCTTCTTTATTTGTTTTGCATAAGTGTAAGTTCACTGTTTATGTTCTTATCTATGTGGATGATATAATCATCACTGGAAATCAGATTCAATAGGTTCATCATATAATAGATGGTCCTTCTACTTGTTCCTCCTTGAAAGACCTTGGACATCTCAGTTATTTTTGGGTGTTGGGGTTATCACTTCTCCTGATGGTCTTGTTTTGTCCCAGCACAAGTATATTATGGATCTTTTAGACAATGTTGTCATGTTAAGCAGTAAAGGAGCTCCTATGCCTATGACCTCAACTACCACTTTGACAGATACATACAGTGAATGATCCTCCTATTGATGGAACTCTTTATTAATGGGTAATTGGAAAGTTGCACTACTTATCCTTTACACGTCCTGATTTTTCCTTCACAGTTAGAAAGCTTTATCAATTTATGCACAACCCACACCAATCTTACTGAAAGTAGTCAAGCG
The DNA here is from genome assembly GCA_025774065.1 of Solanum ossicruentum. Taxonomy (NCBI): domain Eukaryota; kingdom Viridiplantae; phylum Streptophyta; class Magnoliopsida; order Solanales; family Solanaceae; genus Solanum; species Solanum ossicruentum. The sequence continues at coordinate 8,959 of JAOTQR010096213.1, read as the reverse complement.
ATTACTTCGTTATCTTCGCCACACCAGCCAATATGGAATACAGATTGCCAAAGTTCCATATTCTCATCTGGTTGTTTATTCTAATTCAGATTGAGCTGGTGATTCGAATGATCGCATATCTACATCTCCCTATTTACTTTCCAAGGAAGCACAATTATATCTTTGTCATCAAGAAAACAATGGTCTGTATCGCGATCGTCTATAGACGCTGAGTATAGAGCTTTGGTTGCTGGTATTGCAGAAACCAATAACTGGCTGATAAATCTTGTTTGTCAACTTAGCATGTCACTTAAGGGAGTTCCACAAGTTTTCTGTGACATCAGCATTACTTACATTTGTTCAAATCCAATTTTTCATAGTAGGATGAAGCATATTACAATTGATTCTCACTTTGTTCCTAAACAAGTTCAGAACAAGGAAATTGAAGTTCACCACCTTCACTCAGTTGATCAAGTGCCTGACATACTCACAATATCACTTCCCAAATCTACCGTTGTCCAACAATTTTCCAAGTAGGGTGTTGTTGACACCACCAACTTTCAGGGCAGAATAACGGATAATACTAGCCATATTTTCAAATTAAGTAGTTCCATCCCTTTAGTACTTTGTTGTAACTTATTCCTTGTATTTATATTATAGATAAGTCTTACCTTTTTCTTAATTTATCTCTTTGTTATAGAAGTTGTATAGAATCTATATATACTAGTCTACAATCAATACAATACATAATTCATTTTTTATTCTACTGGCAGTTTTGTACTTTAGAGAAAAAAACCTTTTCTTTCACCCTGAAAGAGAATTCGTCGGATGTATAGAGATGAAAGAGAAACAAAAGTGGAATTTGATAGTAACACGCATATAAATTAATTAGGCAAATACCTGTATAGAGTTGGTAGGTGTCATTAAGAAGATGTAATGACGGAATTATTCTTCATCGTTCAAAAAGCGCAACGTGGTGTATTTTATTGATTTTGTCGTACCGACGTCTCACTCTTATATAGGTTTCACAGTACCGAGGTGTCACTCTTATATAGAATAGATATAGCTTTCATTTCTTTTCATCTATTAATAATAGAAATTTATTCCTGCGTCAAACAAAATTTTATGGTCATGAACCGATCGGTTAGTAAATAGATTTTATTTCCTTTGTTTCAAATGTTGCATTGATCATATTGTTAGTGGTGGTAATTAGGTAGCTTGGGTCAAATTTGAACGGGTCATAATTGGTCAAGACAACAAAAGGGTCAAAATCCAACTCAACCCAAATTTGTTTGGATCAAATTGGGTTGGATTAAAATGGGTTGAGTAATGGGTTACGACTCAACCCGACTCAATTTTTACTAAGTTTTTCTTATTTTATTTGTTCTTTTCAATATTTTAGTACTTAATTAAATTATATTTTTCTTTATTTTAGCTATATAAAACATATCAAATTAAAAAAATCTTTTAAATAATTTTGACAAATCTATCTCGAGTCAATTCGGGTTGCATATCAACCTAATTTTCAATGGGTTGGGAATAGATGTGCCAAGCTAATGAACGGGCAGGTTATTAACTTACCCAAACTTCAACGGGTTGGGTGGGTTGAACGGGTACTTGAGTTTAATTTTGCCACTACTTTCGTGTGATGCAAGTAAATTTATACTAGCATTTTTATATATACTGAATCTCCTAACTTTATAATAGTATTATGTAGATTTATTTCAGTCTATTGATTCATCAGTAACATGTATTATTTTCAATGACCATATTATATATGAGTGTTGATGGGAGTTGCTTTTTAATAGATTTTTTAGAATGCCTCAAATAGTTACATTCTTGAATTCTAAGAACTTCCTAAATTGTGAGTTTTTTTTCTTGGAAAACGAAAATCATTTGATAGTCGTTGATTTTGTGATAAGATCAATTTGATTTTAAAAAATAAGTGTTGTTTTATGTTTTTTTCAAAAATAATTTTTTCTTCACAGAAAATTCATACAGGCTATATAATTTACAAGAATAAAAAGTTACCTAGGAAAGTTTCCCTGAGGAATCGATATGGAAATATGTGGCCTATTCAAGTGATTAAAAAAGAAAGAGATTTTTTATTTTCAATACGGATGGGAGAAATTTATTGAGGACGACACTCTAGAGTATGGAGACTTCTTAATATTTGATTATGATGGAAAAGAAACATTTGACTTTAAATTACTTGGAATAAATGGTTGTGTAAAGAACGAAGTTGGAGGTAAAAAGAGAGAGGAAGAAATGAATGTTGGACATCAAAAGAGTATAGAGACAATAGGAAAGACTTGTGCCAATGATAGCAACAATAGTTATTCTTTTGATGATAGTGACGAGGATTATGTAGTAGAAGAAGAAGATATTAAAGAACAGGTAGAAAAGGAAGAGGAAGAAGAGACACATGAAATAGTGCTATGTTCAAAACATAGATACGTGGAAGAGGAAGAAGATGAGAAGAATGAAGGAGAGAGGGTGGAGGAAGAAATAGAGGAGATAGGGAATGAAATGGTCGGCACACGTAAGCAAAAGGTACAACGTTCAAAAGGTAAACATGATTATTAAAGATCTTTATATCTATTCTTCCATTTTATCTTACATGCAATTCAATTCTTTTTTTGTTAGTATATAGCTACAAATATGTTTTCTTTATATCTTTTGACATAATCTTGTCGTCTTAAAAAAATAATGAGTTTAAGACAATAAGCAAGTTTTCAAAAGGTTCAGTTGTTTGCCTCATTGATAAATGAGCCTAAGGGCACATTTTGTTTGTGTCTTGAATAATGAAAAATAAGAGATTTAAATATTATTTCTAACATTTTTATATTTGTCATAATAAATTAGCACCCTGTAAAATGAAAGGAATAGAGTATTTGTGAGTTTCCATGAGAGTTCAATTGGTGAACTTGACAAGTTAACTTTTTTGATTTAGCTGGATGTCAAAATGCCATTACTTGCGATGTGAGGGATGTCCCTGACCAATATGGTGCAGACATATTTAAAAGTGGAAGCATAACTTAGCCAAAAAAAATCCTTACTTTGTAGTAAAAATTAGTCCAAAAAGGCGAAGTCAATTGGCAACTAAAATCCTATTACTATGTATTCTAGTGAATGATTTTACAGTTTAATTTTATAACTTTCTCATTTAACAAAGTCTTTGTTCATAATTGTAGTACATTTTGTAAGAAAAAAGAACGGGGCAAGAACAACGGGTCATACCTTTTGAGAAGATTTCACCGATGTTGTCAAGCCACTAACGATTTGTTGCTGCCCAAGGTCTAATCTGTTTCTCTAGGATTATGGATGCTGATTCACAAACCAAATGCCCCTTTGTATACTTTGATGAATCAAAGATACAAAATCCTTCACCGTACTTTTCAGTTTAATCTTATGATTTAGAAGTCAAATAAATTCAAAGCACTGTACTAACTTTCTCTTTTTCTGCAGTTTTACTCTATTTCAAATTCCTTCATTTTATCTTTCTCTCTCCCACTAGGAAATGCACTCCCACTTGGAGTCAACCACCTTCACACTATAAGGGAAGTGGTTGGGCGGTTACAACCACCACTTAATGGATAATTATTGTTCATCCTTATCCTTTAAGATAAATTTAAACAGTTAACTGCGTCACCGTAAATAAACCACATACTCGGGTCGGGTCAAGATTTGGATCGGGTCGGTCAACATGTGCAACCCATGATCCTCAAAATCTTACACATTCCAATTGATATGGTGAGAGACTACAAACTTGAGTTCCCTCCAAGCATCACTACTCACACCTCGGTTGGAAGACGATTTGAGACAAGTGTCTATAAATGGACTGACGACAGAGTATGGCTAGTTGGTGGATGCTGCAACTTATGTAGGTGGAACCATGTGGAGAAAGATGATTGGTGTATTTGTGAATTGGTTAGAGAAAAATCCAGCAAAGGAATTTACTTACAGGTTCAAGTTCTCCGTGAAAGATCAAGCTCCCATCCCAACAATAATTAAAAAAAATAGTTTGCTGCTATATAAAATAGCATTTTTATTTTATTCTCTTTAGTATTGTTGTATGTCGAAAATTTAAGTTAGTATTATTGATGTAATAAAAGAATTGAAGACCATTTAATTTGATCAACTCATGAATTACATATGTGTAGATATATGTGTCGAATGGTAGTAATTTGATTCCATGTAACTCATTAAAAGTTAGCTCTTATTATTATTATTACTAATTTTAGATGTACAAATATTCTTGAGAGTAAGCACTTTCATTTATTTTTCAGTTTTTAAATTATAAGAGAGTATGTGATCTTATTTATCTAATTTTGATCCAAAATGTGTTCCTCACATGTAAAATTTACGTTGGGATGGTGATAAGGTAAAAACTCAAACTAATATATTAACAACCAACACATATAATCTATATCGCAAACACATCTAAAACTTTCTCTTCCCATGCAGTATTGCATCTTTATAATAATTATATTTGTTTAAATATGCACAGATACTTTGTTGATGATTGATAGTAAAACTTCAACTTAATTGAATTAATAGTGCAATAGTGACTAGTTGTATTTAATATTTTTAGATCTTTGTAATGATAAACATGTGAATTACTAAGTACTCAAAAATTGTATTATGTTGAGAAACATTGCAACTCAAACTCAAGAGCTTTGTATATGTGATAAAATAAAAATACGATTTACCTTCAAGAATGACCATCCATGACACTTTTAGTAGAGAATTTGTGTCCAAACACTAGACTTTAAAGGACGGTAGAGCATCCCTACTATACAGATGGAGCAGTTTGTGCAGGTGAAATCTTATGGAGAAAAATGATAAGTTTTAGGAATTTATGAGAGGAAAAACAACAAAGTCGGAGCAAATTCTTCTCGCAACAAAAAAAATGAAATACTTTTATTCTGTTTAACATAAAATTTAATTTTTGTGACCTTGAGTGGTATATGTAGATGAATTTTGAATACTTTAAGTAACGTTATTTTTTGTATGATTTTAATTAATATTGTAATCGTTAAATTGCTATTTTTAGGTATAAAGTTGTTATTTTCATAAATTTTAGGGTGCTTGCATAGGTGATACATTTTTACTCTTCCATTATATAAAGAGAGACAATAATTGTTACACTATAATTTTTATGTATAAAAACCTAGGTTTGTTATCATAGAGCATCTGAAATATTTTATCAGAAATTTATGCTCCCAATGATTTCATCTGGTGTAAACAAGACTAGTAAAATAATTTCTACTGTGAACACGATTGGGAGTTCAATTGGATGAATTGGGTGAAGGAGGAATACTTGTGCATAATGGATATACATCATCTCTAGTAGTCGAGGTGAAGGAGAAGCAAGATCAAGATCCTATTTTACTACAATTGAAAGTAGATATGCATAAATAGAAGGTGATGGCTTTCGCCAAAGGGAGAGATGGAATATTGAGGTACCAAGTCAGATTGTGTATTCCTGATGTTGATGGTGTTAGGGAGAGGATAATGGAAAAAGCCCATAACTCTAGATATTCAATCCATCTAAGGTCAACAAATATGTACCATGACTTCAGAGAAGTCTACTGGTGGAGTGAAATGAAGAAAGACATTGTAGAGTTCGTTTCCATGTGCCTGAATTGCTAGCAAGTTAAAGTTGACCATCAAAGGCCATATGGAGTAGCTCAAAATTTTGAGATTATGGAATGTAAATAGGAGATGATTAATGTAGACTTCATAACTGCTTTACTGAGGTCTCACAAATAGTAGGACTTGATTTGGGTAATAATTGACCATATGACCAAATTTGTACACTTCTTGGCAGTAAAGACGACTGACCATGGAGGATTACGCCCGATTGTACATAAAGAAGATTGTTAGACTGCATGGAGTTCCTTTGTCCATCATCTTAGATAGAGGATCTCAATTCACAACCCAAATTTAGAAATTGATTTAGAAGGGTTTGGGTACGAAGGTGCACCGTAACACTACTTTTCACCCGCAAATAGATGGCTAGGCAGAGCATATTATTTAGACCTTGGAGGATATGTTGAGAGACTGCATCATTGACCTTAAGGGTAGATAGGATGACCATTTGTTTCTATTTAAGTTTTCCTACAATAACAACTTCCATTCGAGTATTCAGATGGACACATATGAGGCACTTTATAGGAGGAGATGTAGATCACCGATTGGGTGGTTCGAGGTAGGTGAAGAAGAGTTAATTGGACTAGACTTGGTTCAACAAGCTATGGAGATGGTGAATATCATCCAAGAAAGATTGAAAACTGCACAGAGTAGACAGAAATCCTACACTGATGACAGAAGGAGAGACATAGAGTTTGAGATCAAAGATTGGGTGTATTTGAAATAGTCACCTATGAAGGGTGTGATGCAATTTGGTTAAAAAAGGAATTTGAGCCCGAGGTATATTGTCCCTTATCAGATCATAAAGAGAGTGGGCAATGTGGCTTATGAGTTAGAGCTACCACCATAGTTAGTGGCCATCCACCCAGTCTTCCACATTTCCATGTTTAAGAGTATGGGAGATCCATAGTTGGTTGTACCTGTTGAGAGTATTAGAGTAAAAGATAGCTTGATCTATAAGGATATTCTTGTCCAAAACCTTTGATCGTCAGGTTCGCAAGCTAAGAACCAAAGAGATTGCATCTATCAAAGTGTTGTGGAGGAACCAATTTGTAGAAGCTTCTATTTGGGAGGTATAGGAGGATATGAAGGCCAAGTACCCTTATTTATTCCTTCCTACTGATGATGAGAGAGCTGACGGTAATGATTTCTTTCTAAATTGTTGAATTCCTATCCCCAAAGTTTTCCTTCCATTCTAACTTGATAAAGGATGGAGCTTTAGAGTCTGAGTGACGGTTGATTTGATGTGTTGATTGTATAATTGTTTTACTTGCTGAGTTTCTTGACTAATTGATTGCATGATTGAGATGAGAGCTGGTTGATTGTTAGTGTCTATAGAAAGATTAGTGTCTTGACCAAGTTTCCTAGATTTCTCTTCATTTGAGGACCAATTATCCCAAGAGGGAGATAATGTAACACTCCCTAATTCTATCCATGTGCACAGAGAAAACTGAGAAAAGTTGTTGGAAGAGAAACCACGAGACTCATCTATGTCCCATAGAAGAGTCCTCGCAGGTCCATAGATGACTTGGTGAAATTTTCTAAGTCTAAGGCCTATGTACTAAACAACATACAGCCAGTAGATTGGTTTCGTGAATTGGTGATCCAAGAATCAACTTTTCAGTATCTTGATTTACGAGTTGTTAAAAGGCCTTAGAAATGTTTACGACCCATATAAAGGGTTTTGTGGATTCTAGGACCAGTTCTAGTAACTTAGATTTTTGAACCCCTCATCTATGAGAGGTTATCTACGACCTGTAGAAAGGTCCACGACCCATAAATGAGGCGTCGTAGAACCCATCAATAGTTTGTAAGGACATTTTTATCTTTTCCCTTCTCTTTTTAATCAAATCCTTGGATGTTTTAGACTTAATTAAAGTCCTAAAACAGAACCCTAAGGGTATTCTCAATATTCTTCATGCTTAGGGATTTCTTGAGAACACCAGAGGAGGGAGAGGAGCGAAGGTTTCAAATTCAGAGCGACGATCAATTGAATTTTGATCATTTCTTCTATTTCCAGGTATGTAAGGCTTACTAAAGTGTGGAACTGCATTTGTTCACACGCCTTTTTCTATCCTTGAGTTGAAATTGAGAAGTAGAGTTGAGTCTTGATAATTCTATAATTTAAACACCAAATTTTCTGTAATATCTTTGAGTCCTCATGATTATTACTAAATAACTGATGTATTACACTATTGTTGATATGTGATTGAAGTATAAATTTTATGCATTGACATTATGAACTCAAAATTCCATGATTTACAAAATTCCATGCATGGACTAAGTTGAGGTTTGAGTTCGATTATCTGAGTTGAGTCAATTAAGCATAATTGAGCATGAGAAGCATATAGTATCATGATTCATGTCCATTGATGCATGTTGCTTGCATTCTATGATGAGTCTAGTTGAGTGAGTCTGAATGAATTTCTCTTGATTGACTAAGTTGATGAGACACTAAGATGAGTTGAGTTGAGATAACCTAATGAGGTTGGTACTTGAGCTGATTTAGATTTGAGTTGATTCATAAGTTGATCATGTTTTAGTCTTTAGAGGAGTATCGAGCACAGAGCTGGGAGTGAGTAAATATCTAATCTAACCCATAAAACTACATTGCAATTATAGGATAGTCGTATAGCACGTTCTGATGACTATTGTTCCAAACGATGGACAATTACTTTGGGTCCATGAGAGAGTTGATTGTCCTTTACCTTGGCAAGTTTAGGACAAGCGTGACAACAACGTCACCTTCGTTGTGTATCACCAAACTAAAGGTGATGGGATTAGATGTCGGTTAAGAGAAATTCCTGAGCAAATATTGAATTATCATAATATTTTTAAACTGAGTTAAGTACTACTGAATCTATTTTTCAAAAGTATGATTTACTTTAAATTTGCATATCTAATGAGTTGAGCATGAGTTGTTGTGTCACGACCCAACCCAGGGGCCGTGACTAGTGCCGATTGGGCACCCAGACAAACATTAACTCCAAAGACCAAACATAACCTCTAGGAAATCTATCGAAATTTTGACAGAGTTTCCTCTGTTTTACTAACTAACCGCACCTGCAATAAGATCCGGCAATATCCCAGACAACAATACAAATACAAATCTCTTTATACATATACATAAACGTGGGTCGACAAGGTCTCCGCTGCAATCCTGCCGCCTAATAATCATATCAAACATAAATAATGCGGTTTCGCCGCCTGATCAAGTACCAAAATCATACAATAAATCATGTACATATGTATCTCTCATATACCCCCAACCCACTCGTATCCACAGACCTCTAGACATATATGCTGAACAGTACGTACACATACA
>JAOTQR010096204.1:0-30585 GCA_025774065.1 Solanum ossicruentum | reverse complement strand
TCACATAGTCTAAACTTATAATCTCCTAGTTATCTTATCCAATAGTTCTCTTGTTTTACTAATACATTTTTATTCAGCAATTTCTTTGTTAGTTCTATTTTTCATTGTAATTGTGAGTTTAGTGACTATAATATCAAAATATTCCTTATTGTGAAATTGGGTTTGTTACAGATTTGACTCAGTTACATTCATCAAATAATACTTTCAAACTTTCTCATACTCTCTGTGCACCTACCACTAAATGCAACTTTCTGTTTTTAAATTTTGCCAAGATAATTTAACTGCTATTGAATTTTTTCCTTGACATTTTTGTGTGAAGGACCTGAACATGCGGACTCCTTTGGTCCAGGTCGGAGTAGAGATGGTCTTTATGAGTGGCCAACTTCACCTTTGTTGTCTTCACGAAAATCACATGCTGCCTCCACCAATTCTTCCCCCATTCTCACTTGGCATCATCAATTGGGTCATTTGCACACAAGAGTTTTAAATTTTGTATTAAATAAATTATCACTACCTTGTTCACGCAAAAAATTTCAGTTTGTAACTCTTGTTCATCAAATAAAGATCAGGGAACCATTTCAAACAGCTTTTAGTGATTTGTGGGCCCTTCTCCAGTGTTATTAATTGACAAAAAGCTATACTACTGCATTTTTATTGACTAATATACCAAATACATTTGGCTTTCTATGTTGAAAAATAAAAGTGAGGTTAAAGAACTTTTCAAAAACTTTCAAGTTTTATTGGAACACCATTTCAATACAAAGTTCTTTCTATATATACTTATGGAAGTGGCAAGAACAAAAGTCTTGATTCATACCTAAGCTTTCAAGGAATTGAACGAGTATCTTTTAACTCGACCATACACCCCTGAACGAGTTTCTCTTGCCAAACGAAGACATAGACATATTATCGAAACGGCAAGAACAATACCCCATGAAGCTTTGCTTCCATTGACCTTTGGTCCTTTGCCTATCAGCATGCAGTTTACCTAATCAATCGTTTACCTACCTCACTGTTGCAAAATCAATCACCTTTCCAGATGTTATTTGGTAAAAATCCAAATTATGCCCAATTAAAAGTTTTTGGGTGCTTGTATTATCCATGTCTCAAACCATACTCAAAGAATAAATTAGAGCCCAGATTGACGTCTTATGTTTATTTGGAGGTTTCATCAAATTATCATTTTCATCAATGTTTTGATCCAAAATCTTCAAACATATACTTGTCCAATGATGTTACATTTTTGAAAGTGTTTTTCCTTTTCAGAATATGTTTTCTAATCTTTCCACAAATTTTAAAACTCTTGCCTGGGAAGACCTGGTTCAACCTAACCAGGAAAGCTCCCCTGTGTTTTCTCCAACACCTTTTACAGATTTACCGCTTACTATTATTTTACCCATTGTAGATACCATCTGACATATGCATTATACTGTCTCCTTCGGCTGTGCTCCAATAGAGTTTGTGATTCGAGGTACTTCTCCTACTTCTTCTCCTTCACTTTCTTCTCTTTCTAAAGTCCAATCTTCTTCCCCTATTATAATGATTTGGCTGGTCATTTTTGGCTTTATATGTAAAAATGACTATTTTATCCGTTCGTAGGTTGCTTTGGGCTTACTTTGAACTATTTCAATGGTTAGAACTGAAATCCTGAGTTTTAAAAGTTGAAAATATGAGTTTTGGTCTTCTCGAAAGCTTAAGTTGTTGAAAAAGTGAGCTGTTATGTCATTTTGAATTTCGAAGATCAGATCGGGGATCCATTGATTTCATTAGCTCCTAAATACCGAAACTAAACTACAGGAAGATGCAGAAGTGAATGTGGAGTTAAAATGAGGTTTTTAGCCCCAAACTTGTGATTTTAGTCATTTCCAAAACCAAAGTTTGATTTTGGTCAACATTTGGAGTTCGGAAGCTTGGATCAGAATTCAATAGTTCTAATAGTTTTGGATGGTGAAACTAACGCTAAAAATAGTCTCATCATACTTTTTGGAGTTTCTGAGGCCAGTTTTGGTATTTTGAGTTAAACTAGTTTTATTGACTTGCATTGATAAATATGTCATGGAGACCTCGGTATCAAATTTTGATGATTTCATCGAGTTCAGATCGCTGTTTCTGGTATGGATATATATAAAGGTTGTGAAATTCTGAGTCCAGATGAGTTTCGAGGGTCCGTTTTGAGTTTTGGCATTGGCTGGTATGGAGGTATCTGGTGCAGCGCATTTTTGTTCTCCGCCTTCACAGACAAACCTCCGCCTTTGTAGAGGTATATATGGTAGTTTGTTCTCCGCGATTGCGGACAAGGGTCTGGCTTCGCGTAGTACATTTTTACTGAGTCATTTTTAAAGATATAAAACCCCCATTTCACTTTATTTTCAATCTTTCAACTTTGAGAGACGATGTTTGAAGAGGGTTTTCAGAGAAATCATTCTGGTAAGTGTTTCTAACATCATTTTGATTCATTTCTAGGGTTTCTATCTTGATTTTGACTTGAATTTCATGATTTTGAATATTCAAAATTGGGGATTTTTGGTCTATGATTTTGAAAATTTAAATAGTGATTTATCCATTGATATGAACTTGATTTTAGTGAGATTTCACCCACGAACTCTATTTTTGTATAGAATTTGATTTTGAAGTCAATTTTCAGACCTGACACTAATTTTGATCATCTTGCCCCTAAGCCTAAGATACGCCCATATTGATATCAAAATGCACCTCTTGATGTGTAGTATCCATTTTTGATAGTGGTTGATTGATCTGTGGCCGTTTGGAGGCTTGATTTGACTGAAATCTCGTCCAACTGTAGTTTTGACATTGAGGTACGTTCGACTAACCTTTTTGCGACTGGATTTGAGCTATTGAGCATAATTATATGATAATTGTGAGACGTAGACTAAATTGTGATCTGATATCATGATATGATTGAATTTGATGGGAATATGAGGTCGATTATGCTGAATATTGAGTAAATGGCAATCCTATTAACTAATTGAAATTCAAATCTTGTGTTGTGAGATAATTGGGATATCACTATGATTATATGAGACTTGAAATAGTCCTTGGTTAATGTTGTGGTTAATTGAAGTTGAGTATGATTAGGGTGAGTTATGAACCCATTTTGGGTACTTGTGTAGCTTGTTTCAATGACATATGGTTATTTTGTGATGAGTGATAAGATGAGACATGGTATATTCATATAATGTTAATACTCCATGGTTGCATTGGTATGCACCTATTTTATATTGACTTGTTGCATTGTATGCACCTATCGTATATTGACTTGTTGCATTAGTATGCACCATCTTATATTGACTAGTTGCATTGGTATGCACATATTCTTATGCTCCATTGTTGCATTGTTATGCGCATATCTTATATTGGACCGGGTGCATTGGTATGCACAAATCTTATTTCTATTGGGATGCATTGATATGCACACATATTACATATGACTAATTGCATTGGTATGCACATATTTGATATATGATTAGGTGCATTGTTATGCACATTTATCACTATATTTACATCATTTGATATAGTATGATGCATATTGAGATAATGGTTATGGCCTGCGATGCTTAGAGATACTTCTGATTATAGCATGCGACACCTTATTATATATATCTTAGTACATGACCTGCGATGCATTCGGGTTTTATTTTGTAGATTGGCTCGATGGATGCGTACATCGACCCCTTAATGGTCGTGATTTCACCTCATTCATGCATTGCATTACATTACATCATTGGATTGGTTTACTATCTATATTTGCCATTATTCATGATGTTGTTATGTTTTGTACTTACCATTTTGATGCAGGTGATAGGATTCTTCATTATTACATACTTGTTTGATTTCTCCTACCCAGTCGGTTGAACCTATGGGGTGCATTTCGGTATACTCACCCCTACTTTGTTTCATCCTTGCAAATCGAGTATCGAGACCCACACAGGGTAGTGGATCACTCTAGTTGAGCTATTCTGCTTCCATCTAGATCTTACTAGTGAGGCTCAGAGTTTGAGTCACCATGGATCTTTGGGACTATCTTTATTATCTTTTTAGACTTTGTACTAGTTGTTATGAGATAGTATTGTATTTGCTTTTAGACTTTGTACTAGTTGTTATGAGACATTATTGTGTTTGCTTTTGAAACAGTTGCATTAACTCTTCAGTACCACTTTAGATTCTCTTGTACTCATGACTCTAGGTTTTGGGAGATTTTTTCATTTATTTTATGAGTGTTTCCGCTTTATTTATCTTTCTTCATTTGCGATCTGTTTGGGTCGTGACACCTATACACTCTTCATCACCTCAACTACCATCAATATCAAATCCACATCCACCAAAACCTCTTATTCAATTTGTCTACTCTGGTCACTCCACTCCAATACCACGACAAACCAAATTTGATTTACCCTTGCCCAACCCTCAACTTTCCTCTCAGCCTCAAATTGAGTTGTTACCTATTCAAAGCACAATATACATAAACCAAAACAAAAGTTTGATTACATGGCTTAACTGAGACCTATTCACTCCCATCAACTTCCACCAAGCAAACAAACACTCAGAGTGGAAGGATGCTTTGCAGGATGAGTTTGATGCACTATGTAAAAACCAAATATGGGAATTGGTGACATGTGATCCGACTAAAAATATCATTGCTTGTAAATGGTTGTACAGAATCAAGCGAAACGTTGATGGTTCTATTGATCACTATAAATCCAAATTGTTCGCAAAGGGATTTACCAATGTCCCGGGGTTGATTTTCACGACATGTTCAGCCTTGTAGTCAAACCTACTATTGTTCATTTGGTCCTCTCCATTTTTATAAAATTTGATTGACCTCTTCGTCAACTCAACTTTAATAAGGAATAGGAACTGGCAATTTCAGTAATTTTATATGGGTGTTAGCCCAAGGATTTTGGCATTGTAGGGGGCTCCGGTGTAACATTCCCAAAAAATCATAGAAGTGGGTCCACAATGAGCTCGGGAAGAGGCCTAGATGGCCCTGTGGTGGTGGGGGACGTCTAGTAGGATTTTATGGGCAAAGGAATAAGAAATATGCGATTTTGGAAGTTTTCTGTGGGTGTTAATGGATTCTGGCATTGCAAGGGGCTCCGATGCAATATTCCTGAAAAATCATACAAGTGGATCCACAATGAGCCAGGAAGAGGCCCAAGTGGACGGGCGGCGGCGGTGGACGCCTGGTAGGATTTTGTGGGCCAAGTAACAAGAAACACGGGATTTCAGCAGTTTTCTATGGGTGTTAGCCCACTGATTCTAGCACTACAAGGGACTCCGAAGCAACATTCTCAGAAAATCATACGAGTGGGTCCCCAACAAGCCCGAGAAGAGGTAGGTAGTCCGACAGAGGTGGGGGATACCCGGTGGGATTTTATGATCCAAGGAATAGGAAATAGGAGATTTTGGCAGTTTCCTTTGGGTGTTAGCCCACGAATACTGACGTTGCAGGGGGCTCCGGTGCAACATTCCCAAAATGTCATATTAGTAGGTCCACAATGAGCTCGAAAAGAGGCCCAAGTGTCCTAGTAACGATGAGGGATGCCCGGTAGGATTTTATGGGCAAAGGAACAGAAACATGCGATTTCGACAATTTTCTATGGGTGATAGCCCACGAATTCTAGCGTTACAGGGGCTCCGGTGCCATAATCCAAAAATTCATACAATAGGTCCACGATGAGCTTGGGAAGAGGCCGAGGTGGTGCTGCAGCTGGGAGGACACTTGGTAGGATTATATGGGCCAAGGAATAGGAAACAAGTGATTTTAGCTATTTTCTGTGGATGTTAGCCCACGAATTCTGGCACTGCAGGGGTCTCCACCGCAACATTCCCAAAAAAATAATATGAGTGAGTATGCAATAAGCCCGGGAAGAGGCCTAAGTGGCCAAGTGGCAGTGGGGGACGCCTGATAGGATTTTATGGGGTAAGAAAATGTAAAGAGGTGATTTTGGCAATTTTCTGTGGGTGTTAGCCCACAGATTCTGTCGTTGGAGGGGCTAAAATGAAACATTCATGAAAAATCATATGAGTGCATTTGCAACGAGTGTGGGAAGAGTCCCAATAGCAGCAGGGGATGCTTGGTAGGATTTGATGGGCCAAGGAACAAGAAACAGACGATTTCAGTAGTTTTCTATGGAAGTTAGCCAGTGGATTCTGGTGCTACTGGGGGATTAAGCCCAACATTCCTGAAAAATCATATGAACGGGTCTGCAACGAGCCCGAGAATAGGCCCAGTGGCTCAATGGCGGCGGAAGATGCCTAGTAGGGTTTTATGGGCCAAGGAATAGGAAATCTGTGATTTCGGCAGTTTTCTGTGGTGTTACCCCCACATATTCTAGCACTACAGGGGACTCCAGTGCAATATTATTGAAAAATCATAGGAGTGGGTTGCAAACGAGTTAGGGAAGAGGCAAAGGTGACCCGGCAACAACAAGGGACGCGTGGTGGGATTTCATGGGCAAAGGAACAGGAAACAGGCGATTTTGATAGTTTCGATGGGTGTTACCCCACGTACTTTGTGCTACATGGGACTCCGACACATCATTCACAATAAAACATATGAGTGGGTCTGCACGAGCCCAATAAGAGGCCCAGGTGTCCCAGTGGTGGCAGGGGATGCCTGGTGGTATTTGATGGTCCAAGGAATAGGAAATAGATAATTTAGGCAGTTTTCTATGATGTTAGGCCATGGATTCTGGCGCTACTGGGGGGTTCGGTAAAACATTACCAAAAACTCATAGGAGTGGGTCTGCAATGAGCTCGATAAGAGACCCTGGTGGCCAGACGGTGGCAGTGGATGCTTGGTGGGAGTTTATAGGCCAAGGAACAGGAAACAAACAATTTCGATAGTTTTCTATGGGTGTTAGCCCATCGATTTTTGTGCTACAGGGGGCTATGATGCAACATTCTCGAACAATCATATGAGTGGGTCCGCAATAAGCCCAAGAAGAGGGTCAGGTGGCCTGACGGCGACGGGGAAGCCTAGTAGATTTTATTGGCCAAGGAAAAGGAAACAGACGATTTTTGCAGTTTCTGTGGATGTTAGCTTATGGATTCTGGCGTGCCATGAGGCTCTGGAGCAACATTCCCAAAATTAATATGAGTGGGTCTAAAAAGATCCCAGGAAGAGGCCCAGGTGGCTCGGCAGCGGCAGGGGACTCCTGGTGGCATTTTATGGGCCAAAGAACAGAAAATATGCAATTTCATCTATTTTTATAGGTGTTAGCCCATAGATTTTGGCACTGCAGGGGGCTCCAGCACATTATTCCAAAAAAATCATATTAGTGGGTTCGGAATGAGCTTGGGAAGAGACCCAGATGACTTGGCGGCAACGGGGGACGATTGGTAGGATTTTATGGGCAAAGGAACATGAAATAGGAGACTTTAATAGTTTCTTGTAGGTATTATCCCACTGATTCTGGTGTTGTAGGGGTTCCAGTGCAACATTCCTAAAAGATTATACGAGTGAGTGCGCAATGAGCTTGGGAAGAGGCCCAGATGGCCTGGTGGCGGCAGGGGATGCCTGGTTGAATTTTATGGGCCAAATAATAGGACACAAGCTATTTCGACAATTTTCTATGGGTCTTAGCCCACGAATTCTGGTGATGTAGGGGGTGCAATATTCTCAAAAAATCATACAAGTAGGTCCACAATGAACCCGGTAAAAGCCTAAGTAGCCCGATGACGACGGGAGATGCCTGTTGAGATTTTATGGGCCAAGAAATAGGAAACATACCATTTCAACAGTTTCCTATGGGTATTAGCTCGTATTTTGACGCTGCACAGGGCTCCGGTGCCACTTCCCAAAAAAATCATACGAGTAGGTCTGCAACGAACCCGAGAAGAGGCATAGGTGGCCCGGCGACTACGAGGGACACCTGTTAGGATTTTATGGGCCAAGGAAAAGAAATAGATGGGTGTTAGCCCACAGATTCTAGTGTTACCAGGGGCTCCGGCACAATATTCTCAAAAAATCATATGAATGGGTCTAAAGCGAGCTTGGGATGAGGCCTAGGTGGTGCGACGGTAACAGGGGACACCTGGTAGGATTTTATGGACCAAGGAATAGGAAATAAGTGATTTCAGTTGTTTTCTGTGGGTGTTAGCCCACAGATTCTGGCACTGCATGGGGCTCTGCCGCAATATTCCCAAAAAATCAGATGAGTGCATCGGCAATTAGCCCGAGAAGGGGCCCAAGTGGCCCAACGATGGTAGTGGATGCTTGGTATGATTTTATGGGCCAAGGAAATGGAAATAGGTAATTTTTGTAGTATTCTGTTAGTATTAACTCACGGATTCTGGTGCTGCAAGGGGCTCTAGTGCAACATACATGAAAGGTCATACGAGTGGGTCCGCAATAAGCTCGGGAAGAGGCCTAGAAGGCTCGCGATGGCGGGGGATGCTTGGTAGGATTTTATGGGTGAAGGAATAGGAATAGTGAAATGACCCCAAATAGTGCCCGAAAATGTCTCGGAAGTATCCGAAATTGGAATTTTTATATATCTCAAAATTTGTACATTATTTCAAAAATACAACCTCATATTCTTTTTTAGGTGGGAAAATTGAGTGGGAATGGGCCTAGCCTGAATTTTAGAGCAACCATAGCAAAATTCAAATTTTCAAGTGAGCACGAAAATAGTGGGCTTGCGCGTTTGTGGCGCGATGCACCCTAGTGTTAAAATGTTTCAGTTTATAATCTTAGTCCAAGACTTGTAAGTCTTGTGTCACGACCCGCCTATATTTCTGCCCAAAACAGTGTAGAAAACGTGCCCGGCATACTCTGAAAGACCCCGGAACTCCCTAGAATGTTGCAGAATGTTGAAGATCACACTAGAGGGTCCAGGAAGGTTCTAGAGAGTTGTAGAACGTTTTTGGGCAGCCAACTTGTATAAATATCATAGGTATTTAAGTAGAAAATTTCTAGATATTTGTTAGGAAGAATTTTGAGGATTAACCTTGACCATTAGATCAAGTTAATCCTAGCCGTCCATTGAGGAGGTGGATTAGTATAAATACCCTTCCTTGGCATTCTTGTTAGGCACAAAGCAAAAGTTGTAAGCAACAAGCAATCTTATAAGCATTGCAAAGCATTCCCAAGTAATAGGAAATTCTTCCTTCTTAAAAGCTCTTTGTCTTCTTAATCTAGTGTTCCCTTAGCGGTTTAAAGTTGGAAGGCTTGCTAGTGTTTGCAAGTTTGGGCAAGAATCATAGGCAAACTGACTAGCGTCGTACGACCTCTTAGCTTGAAGCTCTAAGGTCATAACACTTGGGCCTAAGTGTTCACATATATGAAAATACCTATACTTGGCCTTATTTCACCTTCATATCATCCATGACATTTCCCAATACTTTCTCAAACACTTAATCTTATATTTCTCTCAAGATTCAAGTGCCAAAATCCTCTCTGGATCTTAAAGAATTAATTCAAGCTTCAAGCTCTTATTCAAATGTAAGTCAAGCTTATTTATGTTGTTTAAGACCATCGTGGGGCTCCTACATCAAGCCAAGTTCAAAGGAATTTTCTTTGGCTAAGTTTTGCACAAGTATCGATTGGAGGGTCAACTTTAAAGGGGCATATCTCTTAGAACACAAAGAACTAGATGGCCCACAACCTACTAAATTAAATATCTTTTAATTAGCTTTCCAACACACTTGGTTTCACCCTATTTAGAGTTCGGATGAAGAAGTTATGCCTATTTTTGTAGAACTTGTATGTGTAGTGATATATGGTTTTTGCTAAATTCCGTTTCATTAATGGCATTTCATAAATTTAGTCATTTCTATTGGCCTTTTGGGGATTCCTATGCTATCTTAACACCTCCTAAAGACCTAAACCATTTCCTAAAGATCTAGTTCACTCCTCCCAATTGGAATACACTCTCAAATTCTCTCAAGAGCCTCCATCAAAACCCCAATACAAATTCACTGAAACTCAAGAACATGTTGTGGATTTCAAGACCCCATTACATGCTTCAAGTATTTCTCAACTCAATTTCAAGGAATTCAAGGTCTAATGTATGTGAGTTTCATCTATGGGTACCTTTCACCCATGGAGTCCAACCCTTCCTTTTCACGAAAAATTGCATATTTTCAAGTTGGATTACTTATGGGCATTACTTAATATGAATTATGATTACAAATTATGTTGGGTTTTTAATGAAGTTTTGATTGGAAACACATGTCTACCTATTTCAAAATTATACTATGAGATGGTTTGTCTATTGTGATTATGTATGTTTTGGGATATTAAACTATGGTCTATTATGAGATTTCATGATGGATTTCAATGTGTATTTTATGATGTTATTACCAACTATTGGTGGGTTATTTTACTTTAACTTTTATTGCATGATATCACTCTTGAATTTCATGGTTCTACACTAGCATTACAGACCCGCCAAGTGTTTGCTAACATGTCCGATTATGATTTCTTGAGGAATTGAAGGTCTAATGCATGTCTTATAAGTTGAATGACTATATGATGATGAAATGATGATGAAAGGAATGTATATATATGTGTTTAAATCATGTAAAGCTCCTATGGTATTGCAAGTGAATTGTTGGGCTCTCATGTTGTTATGTTCTTGGGAATTGTTGATGAGCTATTGGGTTCTTATACTTAGGTTTATGCTCTTGTCAATTATGAAGCTTACTGGAAGGGGTTATGAACTATGCTATATATTTTACCCTCTAGTGTAATGCCAATTCCTACATGTAGAGGTTATGATCTATGTTGAACACCTTACCCTCATGTATAAATAAATGCTACTCATTTACTCATATTCACACGTAGCGGTTATGAAGTAGGTTGTGCTCCTTACCCTAGTGTATAGTTTGAGGTTATGCAATATATACATATGCAGGGGTTATGACTTATACTACCTTTACCCTCATGTGCTATTCACTTACTCATTTCTATTTGTAGGTGTTATGAACTATGATCTACTCCTTAACCTTGTGTATGATTTGGGGTTATGCAATATACTCATATAAAGGGGTTATGATGTATGTGGTATACCTCACCTTCATATGCACACATGTAGGGGTTATGAACTGTGCCACCTTCTACACTCATGTGCTATTCATTATCTCTTGTTTACATGTAGGGGTTATGAATTATGCTATCCATTTACCCTCATGTACTATCCATTACTTACTAGAAGGGGTTATGACTCATGCTATATTTCACACCCTCTAGTACAAAGTATTTGGATGATCTAATAATGTCACCTTATTGTGCTAAATGAGCTATTTATGTATGGTTATTTTCAAGCATGTTTTACTATAAGAATTGTTCACGCATGAAATGTTGCTAATATATTATCTCTTGCTATGATTATGTATTTTGCTTATTACCTATCTTTTGTTCCATAGCAACCTACATACTTAGTACATTCCAACACACTAACGCATGCTTTATGCCTACATGATATCACCATATATGAACCGGAGCCCCGTTTGAGCATCTCTACCCACGTGGCTAGTATGGTTTCACTCAAGCTTGTTGGTGAGTCCTCTATTTCGGGGACGTTGCTTATTATCTCATGCTTTATTCTAAACTATATTTGTTTTATGTATACATTAACTATGAGGGTGAGCCCGGTTGCTTATCTTGGCCCCCGCTCTTATCTATGTAGTAGAGGTGTTGTTGGACATGTTATGTATCTATGCTATGAGCCTTGACTCTCTTGTTCTTGATGTCTATTATATGGAAGTTTTATTGTCATTTTATTGCTTCTGTGACCAACGATGTGTAATAATATGCTATGAGGCTAGTTTGGGGTTCCTTCGGGTTCCCCATTCGTCGGTCATGTCTAGGCCCTAGGCTTGGGTCGTGACATATGTGATCTCAACTTCTTCTTGAGGAACTTGTAGAGATGGAGGGGCCAGATCACCCTCGGGAGTAGGAGCTCTTTATGCCATTCCTCTAGGTGGCATAATCTAGAAGCGCAAAAGGCAACCACTGAGATAAGGGAAACCTCAAATTAACGTCTAGAGCAAGACATAGATTATGAAGAAGTGAATTACTTTCTAAATATCTTTTGCCTCGTATTCCATGATTTTGGGATGCTTCCCAACCATGGACAAGACTCTAGTCAACATGGTGCAATGGATTTTTGAGTACCATTTATAAACCTAGTGCTCTGTTACCAAGCTTGTCACGGCCCAAGCCTATGGCCTAGGTATGACATGGTGAATGGGGAACTAGGAGAGACCCCAAACAAGTCTCTCTAAGCATAAGTAAGCACTACCTTGGTTACGGAAGAATAAACAAACAATAAGCAATTAATTCTAAGGGAAGTTGGGTTTTGGGCTCAAGCTATAGGGATGATTAGAGAATATGAATTCCCACCATCATATAGCAAATAAAGACTAAGGGGAAGATAAGTATGACTCATACTATGGGAATAGATAGGGACTTAGTACTTTCATCACATCCCATCATCATACAATAACACATACAAGGGATAGGGACTAAAGGAAGTCATAACTAATACATACGAATCAAGCTCATCATATGTACACATATCCAACACCTCTAGCATCAGTGCAACACGGGCCAAGACATCCACCAGGCTCACCCTCAAAAGTAAATGTTCAAAAGTAAATAAGTCTTTAACATAGCATGAAAGAAAGTGTTTGTTGTCCTCTGAATGGAGGACTCACCATTAGCAATCTTCAAGTACGCCAACTAGCCATATGGAGGATAATGAATAGGAGCTTCAATCCCCATATAGTTAGATCATGTAGGCAAAGAATATTTGTCAGAACTTGTAATGTAGTAAGTATGTGGGATGCAATGAAGCAAGAGAACATAAGCCATAATAATCAAGATGCATAATCATATACGAAGGATACAAACTCAATATGGCATGTATGACCAATGGTTAAGTGAAAACATGCATGGAGATAGTCAAACTTGCATAATATGACATACATATGTGGGAGGACACATTAACTGACATATAAAATCATGCGAGCTACCATATAGAGTCCCGATATTAGCTCTACATTAGAAAAGGAGAGGTCTACATGCCAAGGTGAACCACAGCCAGCATGGTGGATAACTTGTCCTAGTTGGATCCACTAGTAAAAGCCATTTGGGAAATAATATAAACCTATGCTGGTATATAGTTATGAGAAAAAGACTTTATATAAGGACTCCTTGGGTCGAGCCCCCACCTTATGCCTCATTCAGTGCTAAGTCTAGTTCCATGGAATACTTCACATAATCACAAGAATCATAAGTGCAATCATAACTTGAATGACTTGCGAAAACACATCAACATGATAAGAATAGCTCATTCATATACTTGACCCCTACACGTGAGTATTCTCTTGCATTAAAGGATAGAACATTTTATAAACTTGAGCCCTTCTAGTGAATGTTTGCTTTCACATGAGGGTAGAACTTGTAATATACTTGTCCCCTTCTAGTGAGCATTATTCATTGACAATAGGGTAGAATATGGCATAAGGGCTCAAAATCGTTTTTATAAATCATAGGAAGTTTTCATGAGTTCAATACATGCTTGGGTGCCCATAATTTATCATAACATTCTTGTCTTGCAATTCATGCAATAATCTTTCATCAACATAGGAATCCTTGTCATGTAACTTAGTAAAACGTGGTGGATGTATGCAATTGGACTTAAAAATCACGAATTACAAAAGTAATGGACATGGAGGAATCAAACATGATCATTGGAAAAGCATTCCAAACATCCTACCATTATAGTAGTAAAACCTTAAGTTTGGGTGTCATGAAATCCATCTTAAAAATTCATAATCTTCCATAACTTTCTTAGTTAATATCATGCATAGCTTCAACAGTCATAAATCAAATCATAAGATAGTCTTGAATAGATAGTCATGCATAATCAAATCAATACTTGATAAAAGCAAACATAATTCATCTTCATAATGCATCATAAAAAGTACCCATAAGGTTTCAAGCCTTGAAGTCATGAAATTTTATAGAAAAGGAAAGTTGGGATCCATGGGTAGAAAGACCCATGGATAGAGACCCGTATACCATAAATCCTTGAAATTAATGAAGAATGTTGATGAGACTTGGAGGACTTGCTTGAATTCTTGAAATCTAATGAAAGTTCTTGAGAATCTTGGAATTAGATGAGAGATTTGGTAAGAATTTGAGAGGATTTTGAAAGATCTCTTGAGAGAATTCAACAACAACAACAACAACATACCCAGTGAAATCCCACGAGTGGGGTATGGGGAGTGCACAATGTACGCAGACCATACCACTACCTCATAGAAATAGAGAGGCTATTTCTTGGGGACCCTCATCTCAAAACCCATAAGCAAAAAGAACTAGATATGACAAAAAGGAAAGGAAATGGAATAGAAAGAGCGACTAATAATGAATACCACATGGCAGTATGTAAGTATGATAAAACTAACACATAATACAACAGATAATGAGAAAACATGATTAAAAAACACATCCTCCACCTAACCCTACTATACCCCAAGGCCATGCATCTACCTAACCGTACCAATCAGCCTACTACCCTAATTCACGACCTCCACTTCTTTCTATCTAAGGTCATATCCTCAGTGAGATCAAGTTCAGCCATATCATGTCTAATTACCTCCCCTGGTACTTCTTCGATCTACCTCTACCCCTCCATGTAGCTCTCAAAACCAACCTCTTGCACCTCCTAACAGATGCATTAGTACTCCTTCTCTGCACATGTCCAAACCATCACAGTTCGCTTCCCTCATCTTTTCGGCCACTAGGGCCACCACTAGCTTCTGTTGAATAGTCTTATTCCTAACCTTATCACTCCTGGTGTAGCTACAAATCCATCTCAGCATCCTCATCTCTATGATATGCATCTTCTGAACATGTGCATTTTTAATTGGCCAACACTCCACCCCATACAGCAATGATGGTCTAACCACCACTCTATAAAACTTACCTTTAAGTTTAGGTGGTATCTTCTTGTCACACAATACTCTATAGGCAAGCCTCCATTTAGTCTATGCTTCCCCAATACGATGTGTGACATCATCATTGATATCGCTACAACTCTAGATGATGGACCCTAGATACTTAAACTTTTCCCTCTTGGGGTTAGGTTGAGTGGCAAGCCTCACATCTCTTGAGAGAATTAGGGCTAAAAATGGTTGAATAATAGAGGAATCTCTCCTATAAGGGTGTTGGTTATGACCCATTTGCCCTTAGTTGAAACAGAGAAAGTTCAAAAAAATTTCAACCATAGGGGAACAAGTGGGTGATGCAGACTTGTTCCCTCATAGGTTATTTTTGCACGAAGTTCAATTTTCCCCTACTTTAGACTAGGAATGGGTTTAGGCCATTTTATCACTTTTAGGGAACAAATCCACAATGTGGATTGGTCGTATATCCTCTTAGTTAAGCCCCGAATCACTCAAAAATTATTTTTTCATACGGAAGACCTAAAAATCAAAGACCACCCCTTTCCTACATAATTTTACCTCCTGAAAAAGAATATGAAGTCAGATTTGTGAAATCATGCGCAGATTTTAAAATATTCAAGACACACTCCATATAGATACTTCGAGTCATGCGGGAGGTGTCACATAACATCAAACACACATGTTATTTCATATATGAGGCATAATAGTTCTTTGAGGATAATATTTTCTTAATTGTTAAGCTCGATACATGTCCAAAATATGGAATTATCAACACCTCAAACTTGAAGTTTTGTTTCCCTCATGCAAATCAACTATCAATCATTCCAAAGTCCAATGCTTGCAAATAGACCTATAAGGAGAAGCCCATACAATCCCCCTTTTGTCATCAATCTTCAAAGTTTCCACAAAGCCCGTATGTAATTTTGAAGCCTCAATAGATGACTAAAGAGTGCTTAAGACAAGGCTATGCTCATAATTGTCAACCGTATTGCTAAGCACTACCCAAAAACATCACAACTTGTGCTCACAATAAAGAAGATCCTTACACATACGAGGTCATGGAATTAAGTATCTAACAACACTCTCACTCATAAGTGAGAAATGGAATGCAAGTTTCTACCCATAGGCTTGCCCTTAATTTCAATTAGTTCACTCAATTTCATCTAGTATAGGATTTTAAAGGACTTTGCTATGGATGTAATGTAGGTTAAAGGATGGGCAGGATGATATTTAGGTAATAGTGACTCGTCCCTACTTTAATTCTACACATAACTTCTCACTCTCACAATTTTTTTTTATCCCTACTCACTTTCCATTCCAATTGACATAATTTTTCTTTGATTTTCAATTCTAGGGGTCCTCTATGTAACTATTCTTCAGTGGATTTTGGAGGGTCCTATTTCTCAGGAAAATTCTTTTCTTTCATCATTTTCATTCTTTATTTTCTTTTTCATCATGCAAGGACTCCTCCCCTTCTTTCTTGTTTCTTCTTGCAACTTTCAAATGGGAGACACCCTCTTTTATTGATACCCCCAACTTTGGCCTTCGACCACAACTCTCACTAATTTAAGCTCAAGAAGGGAATGGTGAAAAACAAAAAAGGATTGTCTTTCTAAACAAATGTCAAGGATAACATGGTTTCCAAAGAAAGGCTCAAGCCTTAAAAAGGCTCACTAGAGATATCAATGTCAATGGAAGCTTATTTGGTCAAAGTGGACTCAAAGAGTCCAAAGAAGGCCTAAGGTCATCTTCCTAATCAAGATTCAACCAAGACACACTTCAAGACACGCTGGGCAAGTTCTAGTTATCGCAAACATTCCTTTCAACAATTTCCTCACATCACAAGGAAAAATGGATACCAAAGTTAAACAATGGCTAGACAACACACACTTGCAATTATCAATCATCACATATCTAAGCTCGATACTCATGTAGTCGACTCAAGATGCTTCCAATCCATGCATGGATCATTTTCACAAGAGATAGACTAATTGATGAGTTAGTACATGTCACTCATCCATGGCACTATTTGAATCAAAGATATTGGCGATCATTACTCGAATTGTTTAAGACTTAGAGACATGATTAAACACTTTTGAAATGTCTCTTCATATATGCACGGGTTTGCTAAAAATCCAAGGACATTATTGGCAGACATCATTCACAAACATCAATCAAAATAAAAATAAAATTACATTAAAATAAGTTATTATCTTTTACAACCCAAAATAAAAGAATATTTACAAACCAAAAGTAAAGGATTGTATCAAATTAACATTAAAAAAACTAAATATAACCAAACCATTGTCTCAACCCAATCATCAAATAACCAAAATAAAAAATAAACCAGCGTCAACATTATCATCTAGCAATGGGACTCCAAATACTCATCCTATTATGGTGGTAGTGGTGTTAGAGCTAAGAAGAGCTGATGAGGCCATCCACGCCCAAGTCTTGTGGTGCAATATTTGAAGTGGGTGCTAGAGTAGTAGACTCTGACTTAATTTGAGGCCTCACAGGGTCTAGCACATCTGTATTGGATGTGCCACTTGTCCCAATCAGCGATTTATCTCAAAGAGACTTTCTAGACACCATGGCTATGATATCCTACTCTATCATCATCAACTCATCAAGCTCCGATAGACGTGGCTCAACACCCAAGCCTCCTCGCCTATCTCTAAGGATCTTGGCATATCATTTCTTTTGATCCCCTCCCCTGAAACAACACTAGTAGTACCCTCGGGAGCCATATTATTATCACCCTCAAAGCTCAGTTCCATTGCAGCCCATAGTAAAGTGATATATATGGACTTCTAAGCAACCATCTCCTTCTTCAACACATAAATATAAGCCTTAATAATCATTGCATCATCACTAGAACCACACTTTTCTCATAGCAGTCACCTTTTACTAACAAATCTTTTAACTTTGCCCCATGGTCCTCTAAAATCACCTCCAATCTATCTATCTGGAACTTTTATGCCTCTAGCAACTCCATCTACTGCTTTTCGTCTTCTATTATTAAGGCTAATGCAGTGATTATGGCCCTTTCAATAAGCTTGGGCAAGGAAGACTTAACCCGTGTAGCCCTAATGTCAGCCCTCTTGGCTAACTGGGAAATACCAAAAATGGTAGCCTTTTTGATTTGGGGTTGGTCTTCTAAATCCTGAAGCTCAATCTATGCAAAAAATGTAGGAACTAGGGTAGAGGAGAAAAGAAATAAGGGAGAGAAAGAAAGTATACTGCATCGAGTGCCATCTCTATAATACCAGACTCAAGAGTCTCAATCTCAACAATCAGTATAGTGTCCATCGGCTTCTTCCTGGCCCTAT
This sequence comes from Solanum ossicruentum, assembly GCA_025774065.1. Classification (NCBI taxonomy): domain Eukaryota; kingdom Viridiplantae; phylum Streptophyta; class Magnoliopsida; order Solanales; family Solanaceae; genus Solanum; species Solanum ossicruentum. The sequence continues at coordinate 12,310 of JAOTQR010096204.1, read as the reverse complement.
CCTCTTAATATCTTTGAAATTAATCCTCAATATATTGGATATCACTGGAGGCTGATGGAGTAACCTGAACATCAATTTATTAGATAAAAGGAACTCCAACTCATTGATAAAAGATTGTATGAGGCTTGGAAATGTAATGGAGGTTTGAAGTTGTTTTGCCCTGGTAAGGATCTCGGAGGATATAATAAAAACAAAATTTAACTTCTGGCCATCTATAATACATCCAACCAATATCGCTTTTTGATATCAAAGAATCGACTCATTTTGGGATAGCATATGTTTGCTACTTATAAAACTAAATTTGAATTACACGAGAATGTGTAATTCTTTCTTTTCAATCTCTACTCCCTCACCCAACCACGAGGGAACTAGTATGCCAATCATTGGGGTTAGCCATGCTTTGATATCATCAAAAAATATTTGCTTAAGCATTTTAGAAAGATCATCGGTGTATACATATATGCATCCTAATACATCATTAATCTCTGTCTTGCAACATGTGACTAGCACAACTTGCACTTCAACAGAATCAACAGGCTTGGGAGCAATCTTTACCTGACCCTTGCTCTTCGAACTCTAGCATAAGAGTCATTGAATTCTCGGACCTAACTTGAAATGTAACATTCCTGAGGTGTGATTGAAGTTTGGAAATGGTGGAACTTCAAAGTATCCCACACCTTAGGGTACCTATCTGTAGACGATCTCCTTTCCTCCAAAATAGTTCTGAGGCTCCTTACTTTCAACCTATTTACATATTATGGGGCTATGGTTTGTTGCATTGTTTGGAAAGTCTATAAAAGAGGATAATGTAAGGCTTTGGACTTGCCTCGATTTGATGCCATTTTTGACTTGGCTCCGAAGATGGAGGCTCATGAGTTGAGGTTTTGGACCCTATTTTATCATCATCCGAGCTTGTCCATTAAACCTTAAGGGACCCTTCCTCATCACTTATATGATCCCTTGATTCAATCATCATCGATTTTACCTTGTCCCATACTTCCTTATGTGGTCTTTGTGGTCTTTCCTCAGCCCGATTGATAGCTTTGGGGGCTTCCTGACTTAATTGGATACCTCCACAAGTTGCAATATGTTTTATTTAGCCATATTTGGAAAAACAAGCTAATCATGTGAGTGAAAATTTGTAGTATGAAATAAGGAATCAAAGATAAGCATCAAAGAAATAACCCTGGAAAACATGTCAGTTTGTCTGTCGAACATGTTCGATGGATCACCGAACTTGTTCGGCAATCAAATTGACTGTTGTCTTTATTTTTATAGTTTTTAGGGTCCAAATTACTATCATATTTGGTGATGGATACATGCATTTGGTGATCTTCCAAATTGAATTAGTTGTCAAAATAACCATCGCCGAAAGTGGCAAAATTCAACATTAAGAACTAGTCATAAATAATAGTGTGTGTGCTAACTAGGTCCATTGTCGAGTCAATTTCGATGGTCAAAAGGACCTTGTCGAAAATGACTGTCAAGGCCATCTTTCCTAAAAGTCAAAATTCAAGCACCTCACACAAAAATGAGGGAAATTTCACACACTACCCCACCAACATAACCTCTCACATGCTTATAGCTCCATTTTATCCTAACATTCTCACCATGGCTGTGAATCCGATTAAACGATGACATTACCATTAAGAAAAATGTCACCTGCTCTATCATTGAGTAAGTTCAAAATCCGAAAAGGGTCTTGAGTTTTGAATTTAGGAGATAAAATATTAGCTAAGTGTTTGAGTGAGTATTTGGGAATGTCTAGAATGATATGAGGGTAAAAAATGGCTAAATATAGGTATTTTCACATTTGGGAACACTTAGGCCCAAGACGTAAAAGTCTTGGACTGAAGTCAAAACTGGGAAAAATTTAACAATAGTGCGCGCCCTTGGTACGTCGCGCTAGGGACGAGTAAAGCTCTCTAGAATATGTATTTTAGGAATTTTGAATTTTGATACGGTTGGTCAAAATCGGGGTTAGACGCTTTTCCCCCTAATTTTGACCCCCTGAACAAGAATATGAAGTCAGATTTTTGATATCATACATAGATTTTAAGATATATGGAATTTACAATTTCGAGGTACATTTTTGGGCACTTTTTGGGGTCGTTTCAATATCTCCCCCTTGGGAACATTTGTCCCTGAATGTCAAAGAGATGTATATCAGATGCACAGCCATGACAATTTCATCCCACATAGAGATGCAACAATGCACTTAAATATCATTTCAAAAACTTCACCATAAGGGTAAAATCATCATGGACTTGTCAATTTAAACATAAACATATACAATGACATAGGGTTGAACTTAGGACTTGAGATCAAATGAAGGACTTAAATCAATACCTTAGGCTTGAGTGGAGTGGAAAAGGTAAGGATATCACTTTTACATGTCCGCTTCGGCCTCCCAAGTAGCACTCTCAACTTGTTGATTCCTCCAAAGGACATTAACGGAAGGCACTTCTTTGTTTCTCAACCTCTTCACTTGCCTATCCAAAATCTGAATTGGCACCTCTTCATATATCAAATTATCCTCAACAACACCCACAACATCAAGAGGCACAATGGTATTTGGATCCCCCACACATTTCCTCAACATGGACACATGGAACACCCGATTAACCAATTTCATCTCACTAGGCAACCTCAACTCACAAGCTACCTTGCCAACCCTCCTCATGACCTCATAAGAACTAACATATACTGGGCTCAACTTGCCCTTCTTACCAAATCAGATCCCACCCTTCATGAGTGAAGCCTTTAGGTAGACCCAATCACCAACTTTGAGTTCAAGGTCTTTTCTTGTCACATCAGCACTGGATTTTTTTAACAACTTTGGGCTGTCTTCAACCTTTTCATAATCATCCTAACCTTCTCAAGAGCCTCCATAAGCATATTTGGTCCCAACAAAGCTATCTTACCAGCCTCAAACCATCCGACTGGTGCTCTACAATGTCTCCTATAGAGAGCCTCAAAAGGAGCCATACCGATGCTAGAATGGTAGCTATTATTGTAGGCAAACTCAATCAATGGAAGATGATCATCCCAACTACCTTTAAGCTCCAACACGCATTCTCTAAGCATATCCTCAAGGGTTTGGATGGTCCTTTTGGCTTGGCCATCTGTTTGAGGTGGAAGGCCGTAGAAAGCTTAACTCTAGTACCAACACCCCTTTGGAAAGATCTCCAAATGAAGTAAATTGAACCTCATGATCTGATATAATAGATAAAGGAACACCATGCAACCTTACCAAGTCATGAATGTACAACCTTGCATAATCTTCATTCCCATATGTGGTCTTAACTGGTAGAAAATGGGTCGACTTTGTCATCCAATCAACCACAACCCAAACAAAATCAAAACCCTTTCTAGTCTTGGGTAATCCAACCACAAAATCCATATTTATCTCTTCCCACTTCCAAGTAGGATCCTCAATGTCTTGGGTTAGGCCACCTAGACTTTGATGTTCGGCTTTGACTTGTTGACAACTATGACAACCAGATACGAATTTGGCAATGTCCCTTTTCATGCCTCCCCACCAATACACATTCCTCAAATCTTTATAGATTTTGGTGTAGCCGGGGTAGATAGAGGAAGAAGATTTGTGGGCATCATCAAGGATCTTCTCTATTAAACCATCACAAGGTACACACAACCTAGCTTGGGAGAAAACATCCACCTTGCCCTCTTTCACCAAGGCATTCAATTTTAACAAGGAGAGATCAAGATCTCTTTTTACTTCCACCTTATCAACCAAGGAAGACCTAGAACTATCAACAACAACAACATCACCACTACCAACCTCCTCCAGTCTAACCCCCAACCTAGCCAATTTATGTACTTCCCTATCCATCTCTTTCTCAATACCATCAACATGAGCTAGGCTACCAATGGACACCCTACTCAAGGCATCCAGCACCATATTTGCATTACTCAGATGATAATGCACACTCATATCATAGTCTTTAAGAAGTTGTAGCCACCTTCTTTGCCTCAAGTTGAGTTTTTTTTGAGTGGAGACATATTCGAGGATTTTATTATCAGTGAACATATCAACATGCACCCCATACAAATAATGTCACCAAATTTTCAAACCAAACACCATGGTGGCTAATTTAAGATCAGGAATAGGGTAATTATTTTCATGCACTTTGAGTTTCCTAGAAGCATAGGCTATCACCTTACAATTTTGCATTAGCACACAACCCAAACCCACCATAGAAGATCACAATACACAACAAATGCCTCAAGTCCATCTGGTAGTGGCAATATAAAAGCGGACACAAGCTTATCTTTCAAGGTTTGGAAACTCATCTCACATTCAAAACTTAGCCTTCTTTTGAGTCAATTTCATCATAGGAGAAGCAATAGAAGAGAACCCATTCAGAAACCTCCGATAGTAACCTGCTAAGCATAAGAAACTCCTAATGTCCAACGGGGTCAATGGTCTAGGCCAATTTCTAATCACATCAGTCTTTTTAGGGTCCACCTTTATACCTCCCCCCGATACCACATGCCCTAGGAAAGCCACCTCCTTCAACCAAAATTCACACTTTTCATATTTAGCATACAATTTCTCCTCCCTCAATCTTTGAAATACAACCCTCAAATGAGCTCCATGCTCTTCCTCACCACGAGAATAGATCAAAATATCATCAATGAAGACCATAAAAAAGGAAGCAAGCTAGGGTTTAAAGACCCTATTCATAAGGTACATGAAGATGGTTGGTGCATTGGTCAACCCAAAAGACATCACAACAAACTCATAATGCCCATATCTAGTCCAGAATGCCGTCTTGGGGATATCACACTCCCTCACCTTTACTTGATGATACCCGGATCGAAGATCAATCTTAGAGAAATGGCTAGCCCCTTGCAATTGGTCAAACAAGTCATCAATCCTTAGAAGAGGTTACCAATTCTTGATAGTGACCCTATTGAGTTGCTGGTAGTCAATACACATTCTAAGAGATTCATCTTTCTTCTTTATAGAAAACACCAGTGCACCCCAACGTGATTGACTGGGCCTAATAAAACCCATCTCCAATAAGTCCCTCAATTGTTCCTTCAACTCCTTTCACTCCACCGGGGCCATACAATAAGGGGAAATAGAAATGGGTTGAGTATCGGGGAGGAGGTATATGTCAAAGTCTATTTCCCTTTCAGGTGGAACACCAGGAAGTTCACTTGGGAAGACATCAAGAAACTCATTTACTATCGAAACAGGCTCTATGGGAAGGATTTAGACTCCATATTCCTAATCCTCACAAGATGGTAAATACACCCCTTACAGATCATCTTACGGGCTGTTATGCAAGAGATGAATCTACCTTTGACCACTATATCTTGATTGTCCCACTCAAGGATGGGTTCATTTAGAAATTGGAATTTGACCGTAAGGGTTCTACAACCAATAGAGCATAGTATGCATGCAACCAATCCATCCCAAGAATGACATCAAAATCAACCATGTCTAACTCAACAAGATCACAAAGCAACACTTTTGCAAGATGCAAATAGGACAACTTCTATAAACTTCTCTAGAAACAATAGATGCACCAAAGGAGTAGACACTTTATATGACTCATCAACAACTCGGGGTCAACATGGAAATTTTTGGCAACAAAAGGGGTGACAAAAGAAAGAGTGTCACCCAGATCAATCAATGCAAAGACATCAAAGTCAAATATTTGCAACATAACAATGATAACATCAGGCCTCTCATCATCCCCTTGCCTCCCATGCAAAGCATAAAACCAATTGTGCCTTGGGCAACCATCTTATCAGTAACCTCCCCCTAATGAAATCATATTCGCACCTTGTAGACGAACCTCCTTACCCTTGTTGTGACTTCGAGGGCAACCCCCCCATTTGTGACTCACTTCCACATAACCAAAGCACACATTAGTATCTCTCAAACATGGGCCCTTATGACCCCTTCCATACATGGGACACACCTCATTAGGAATCACCACACCAACACCTTGGGTACTTGGGAAGTCATTGACAAACCCCCTATTATGAACATAAGAGGACCCTTGGCCTTGATGGATCCAGCAACCCTTTTGGAGCTTTCCCTCAAAAAGAGCCCTCTTAGCCTCATGGCCCTTCCTCTTTCTCAACTTCTCCCCCTCCATTTTCTTGACATAGGTCATCAAAAGTGACAAATCCATGCCATTAATCAACATGGAGGACCGGCACTCCTCACTAATCAAATTAGAAACACCCATCACAAATTTGTTCATCCTAGATCTCGAGTCGGCCCCCAAGTGTGGAGAATATTTTGAAAGTTGGTTGAACTTGAGGGCATACTCCCTCACACACATGAACCCTTATGTCAAATTCATAAATTCCACCAACTTAGCTTCCCTAAGTTCAATGGGGAAAAACCGATTAAAGAAGGCCACCTTGAAGTCCTCCCAAAGCACCATATAGCCAACTTCCTTCTCTTCCTTCCATTGGTTGTACCATATTTGAGCTACCCATTTGAGTTGGTAGGCCGCCAACTCCGCCTTATCCTTCTGCCTCACACCCATAATAGACAAAATCTTGTAAACCTCATCAATGAATTCTTGAGGATCCTCTCTCACCTTTGACCCATGGAATTCCGGGGGATTCATCCCCATGAACTCTCTCACCTGAGAGAACGACATAGGAGCATGAGGGTCTTGGGCCCTTTGATTGGCTTGATTAGCCACCACTTCTGAAAGCAAGGTGAGAGCATCCCTAAGCTCACTATTAGCTGGTTGCTCCTCAGGTATGTTGGCTCGTCTTCCCCTCATGTTAGGCATGATCTAGCATAAGCAAAGAACAATCGTTAGGGAAGGGAAGCTTACTTCAACTCTATAGCATGACTTAGAACGTGAAGAAGGGAAACAATTCCTAAAACATCTCATAGCCTCCTACTCATAGTTATGGTGCACCAACACAACCATGGATAAGACTCTATCAACACAGTGTGTTGGACTACGAGGATCTAACAATATAGTGTTTTGATTCCAAGTTTGTCACGACCCAAGCCGAGGGCCCAGCCATGACACGGCGCATAGGAAACTCGAAGCGACCCCAATTAAGCCTCTTAACATATCATTACACATCCTTGGTTGCGAAAATAATAAAGTATCAATAAAACATTAAAAGCAAGTGTAAAGGGGCTAAGGGGAAACCACCACATAACGAACAACAAGAGTCAATAGAGATGAGGTTCATGGCATAAATACATAACATGTCCAACAACACCTCTACTACATAAAGATAAGAGCGGGGGCCAAGACAAAGTAACCGAGCTTACCCTCATAGTCGATACATAATCAAAAGAGATAAAAGTCTTAATACAAAGAAAGAGAGCATGAGTAACGTCCTCAAAATGGAGGACTCACAAACAAGCTTGATAGAAGTCGTACTAGCCACGTGGAGGAGGAGGATGATCAAGCAGTGCATCGGTTCTTATATGGTGACATCATATAGGCTTAGAGTATAAGTTAGTACATTTGAATATACTAAGTATGTAGGATGCAATGCAACAGTAGAAAGGCATCATAATCACATGCATAGAGTAAGCAATAAATAACATAGTAGCAATATGGCATGCATGATTAATGGTAAGTAAAACATACTTACATAGAATAGAACGTATGTGTAAGAAGAGACCATTATACTATTAGTGGATCGTCACACCCTACCACCTTTAGTGCCCCCTGATAGGTTGGTGGATTATTGCACCCGACCACCCATAGTGTTGGAGTGTAAACCCCCCGATAAGTTGGTGGATCATCGCACCCTACCACCCATGGTGCTGGAGTACAAACCCCCCGATAATTTGATGATTACAAACCCCCAACAAGGTTGATGGGTACAAACCCCCAATAAGGGTTACCCGACTTGCAACCCCCGAGTAGGGAATGGTCACATTCCAACACTATACAGAGAATACCTTATACATATATTCATTTCATCATCATCACATAGTCATTCAACTCACAAGACATGTATTGGACCTTCAATTCCTCAAAAAACCATAGACAGACATCTTATCAAACACTTAGAGGTTATGTGGTACTAGTATAAAACCACGCAATTCAGGAGTGAAATCATGCTAAGAAATTCAATGTAAAAGCTTCAATAGATACTTAGTTACACCCTCAAGTAATAAACTTCAAAACCCTTTATCAAACCATTCAATAGACCTTAGATTCATGGCTCAAAACATTGTAGAATAGTCATAAGTTCATAAGCCCATACATAGTGTGCAGTGATTTTCATAATTGATAAGACTCATGAGTAAACCAACTTTAAATCATGTAACTTTGAGGAAAAGGAAGCTTGGGCATCATGGGTGAAACCCCTGAAAGAAACCCATATACCTTAGCTTTGGAGATGAAATTGATGAAGATTAGAGATAGAAACTTGAAGCTTGAGTGCAATCCTTAAGATCTGGAAAGGGTCTTGAGTCTTGAATTTAGGAGATAAAATATTGGCTAAGTATTTTAGTGAGTATTGGGGATTGTTTAGAATGATATGACGGTGAAAGATGGCTAAGTATAGGTATTTTCATATTTGGGAACACTTAGGTCCAAGATTTAAAAGTCTTGGACCGAAGTCAAAACTAGGCAAAATTTAACACTAGCGCGCGCCCTTGGCGCGTCATGCCAAAGGCGCGAAAAGCTCTTTGAAATTTGTATTTTAGGAATTTCAAATTTTGATACGGTTGCTCTAAAATCAGGGTTAGACCCTTTTCCCCATAATTTTGACCCTCTGAACAAGAATATGAAGTCATATTTTCGATATCATGCACGGATTTTAAGATATAAGGAATTTACAATTCAGGTACTTACTAGGCACATTTTCAGACACTTTTTGGGGTCGTTTCAAAACATAAACCTATGTTAGGCATATAATTCAAGTGAAAGGAGTAAGGACACTTAGGGATAACCCTCCTTACCTCCAATCTCATGCCAAATTATTATCCCACGAGAATACATATGCATATATGTTCTTGTAAAAAAGGCATAAATTTTTCAAATCATTTACATGCATACTTAGCCTTAAAGGCTAAATCATATTTCATAATTATGCATTAATCTTAGGCTTAAAAGACAAACATAGTTCATAATCATGCATACTTGCGCTAAAGATTCAAGTCATACTTCATGTCATATTTTCATGCATAGGAATGGCTCCTTCATGATAGTGGTGTAAACACACATAATTGCTCAAAGAGCCATGTGATAGACATAATGTTATGACATTCTTGTCATACCCATACTTTACTTGAAAACATAATCATCATCATAATTGGGACTTAGCTCACATCATAAACTTTATGAAAATTAATGTTCGTGTATGCATATGTTATGAATAACGAGAGAATAGAATGGGCAATAGATATTCAAATTTAAATCAACATTATAATATGAAATTCAAGTAAATCCATAAGTAAATCAACATTTAAATCACAATTTAGATTACTCATGCCTAAATCAAACTTTAAAGGGGACATAAATATTCAAATCTTCATCACCTCAATGCAATTAATCATATTAGGGCTTAAATCACTTTAAAAACAATAAATTAACATAGCTCATATCTCAATTGAATCGAATAAACAATAATCTAAAGACATAGGTTTAAAGTAAGTTTAATTTCATAAAGTCAAAGAGTAAAAGATTTTGGGCCTTCATGGTTGAAAGGGATTATGAATCAATCCTACATGCCTTAGTTAATCAAGAAGACACAAGAAATATTTGATGAAGAAGAGAGTCTTTTCTTAACCCCCAATCTAAGACTGCACTAGTTCACTTGAGGAGTTCTTAAGAGAGAGCTTGAATAAATTCTAAGTGTTGAATTCAATTTCAATGAGAGAAGAAGAGCATAGTTCATTTGAAAGCCTTAGGATAGGATAGAAAGTTACAAAAGTCCCTTAGGAGTATTCAAAATTACAAGAATGTCATTAATGAAGTGGATGACAAAATGTTGCCAGGGTCCCGTACAAGGGTCACACTAACCGTGTGGCCTTCTGTGGTGCAACACTTAGAAAATATCTTGGCTGACGTAGTTCCGAGACAGTGATTCTATACTTAGAAAAATTTTGATTGTATGAGGTTCATGTGTAAAGTGCCTTGGCCAAAATATGGTTTTCATGGCCAAACCTACATCACACAAGCCACCACAAGGCCAGTAAAGTGTCACACGGATCGTTTGGGATTTATATGGTACATGCCTTGGTCTCAAACTCCAAAATAAGGCCAACACTCTACACACAAAGCCAAGGGCCACCTTAAGCCCCTCTACACGGCCCCTAGTAAGTCATACAGCCTGTGGAGGTGCCCATGGGGTGTCACCTTGGTCAAAAACTTTTCAGAACCAAATTCCATGCACAATTAAGGCCTTATAAATTCCGGGTCATAACAGTTCAACCCTTTTTCATTAGCATCAAAAGGAGGTGGAACTTTGTATCTCCCTACCAATTCAAAGTTCCGTCAAACTGCAACATTGACCTTCAAATTTGGCAACACCTAAGAGACAGTGACTGACTCAAAAAGCAGTCAAACTAGTAGTCATTGTTTCAACTCGATGATCCATTGATTTAGCATATCATGTTTCCCTTTTTCTCCTACTTCAAATTTTTCATTTCACATACCTGCACAATACCACCCTTTTTTGAAAAATTATCATTCATCGTAGGTTGCATCCCAAATAGCACCTTAGTTAACATTGTGGCACATTGGAATCCCTCATAAATTATGATTCCAAAAATGATCAACCACCAACATCACTTGGAAGTCCTTAGGTTGCTTCATTGCTTTGTAAATGTTTAACACCATCTCTTCATCGTGCACTCTAAACTTTAAGTCTCCTCTCTCTATATCAACCAATACCCTTCTGTAAGGAAGAATGGTCTACTAAAGATGATGGGAACATCCACGTCCACCTTCTAATCAAGGATAACAAAGTCGGCCAGCAAGATAAATTATCTACTTTAACCAACACATCAGGCAAAATCCAAAAATTGATCTTTAAATGGACCGATCATCCATAAACAACCTCATCATGGTTAGTGAAGGAGCATTAAAACCTAGTTCCTCAAATATAGCCAGTGACATAATATTGATGCTTGCTCCAGGATCACACATTGCCTTGCCAAATTTGCAAAACCCAATAGTACATGGAATGATAAAAGCAAAAAGGGCGTCCTTCTTTGCCAGTAAGTTATTTGTTACAATCGTACTACAATGGTGTGACATCTCTATTATTTCACATTCCAAGTTCATCTTTTTTGTCACAAGCTCTTTCATGAATTTTGCATATCTTGGCATCTCTATAAGAGCTTCGACCAATGGCACATTGATAGAGAGAGAGTTGAACTTTGAAAAAAAATTGAAATTTGGTGTCCTCATTATTTCCAATCAGCCTTTAAGGAAATGAAGTATCAATCTTCACTTGGGCAGCCTTTAATCTTATGGATGAGGAAAATGTTTTTTTGGGGTACATTCTTAGATCCACTTGACGCACCCCAATCTTTGACATTACCATCACTCCTAGGATTGTAGCGAGAATTACCTTTCTTATTCACAATCACATCACCAACTTCCACTTCCAGATCCTTATAAACCTCAAATAAAGAGGTCTTGACTCCATTTCCTTGTTAAACATTTGGAAGAGGTACAGCTCTTTTAATAACCCCGCCACTACGTATTGTAATGGCCATGCATTGCTAGTTTTCACTTTTCAGGTAGGCCACTATGACTTGCTCTTAGGCTACCATTGATCGGCTTCGCGATACCATTTCGATCTACACACACATGGCTAAGCGCTATTAAGTGGAGATTTCTCAATCTAAGCTAACTAATAGAAGAAAAGAGAAGAAAGGAAGATCTTATCCTACATAAGCAATTTCTAAAAAAGAAAAAAATAGATGATGAAAAGTTGAATTTCTTTTTTAATTAATTACTTTTTTTCAAGAAATTCTTTTTTTAGTTCCATATTTGATTCTCTATTAATATTATAGAAATATTTTCAATTTAAAACTTGTTTGCGCTTGGTATAGTAGTAGTCTGGTAGTTGAGACTTCGCCCCTTCTTCTTCACTAAACCCGAGCCCAATTATTATATTGATTACGCCAAACATAGCTTTAGAGGCTCTTACTAGATAGAGCGGAAGAATAGAAGTCTCACTACTAGCTTTTAGTCTTAAGCAGACAATGAAGGTCAGGATATACTAAACAATCCGCCATTTCATTAGGACAGCACTTGCTTAGTCTTTTTCTAGCTTGATTGCGAAGCATGGTTTGGAAAGGTCAGCTGAAAGA
>JAOTQR010096195.1:0-30586 GCA_025774065.1 Solanum ossicruentum | reverse complement strand
ATACACTTTGAGGAAAAAATATCGTCTTTTTGGTAGGGTATGGGAAGTTATGGACTAAGGTGAAGTCAGAGTGGCCTTTAGTCTATCATTATCCTATTTTTTATCCCAAGGTTTTCTTGCTATATTTCTTTTTCCTTGTGGATGAGTTAACTTTCTATTGAACCTACATGTTTAGGTGTTCCAGATAATTTAGATATATAGTGATTATCACTTTTGGCATGTATATAATATTGAATAGTTTGATGAATGTTTTGAAAAATGGGTAACCTCAAAATTTTAGGGAATGTTGGTTACTATTACAATCTTGCATATGATTGGTTTGGAAATGTTTGTTCTAATGAAGCAAAGGCAAGTTGATGCTTGAAGCATGACCTGTAAGTATATGATTGATTGTGTATGATATGCCATGAGCGTGTGAACAAATTTTTGTCATATTCATGTATTGTATACCGAGTTAGAACTTGCCTTGTTAGTCTGAAATTGGATTGGAGATCTTGGTTGATTAGGAAAGGATCTTAGGCCACTATTCTTTAAGTTGCTCCACTTTTGCTAGAATGACTTACCAAATGTAGTAGTTTACCCCTTGTTCCAAATGTTTGAACCTTATATGTCCCTTTCTTTCTTGATACCTAACTAGCCTAACCTTGTTTAGTGAAATACCTTGATATTGGCCCTGGTCTATCCTTGAACATGTGAACCTTGATTGAGGCAAAAAGCCTAAGTTGAGGGTGGCTACCAAAGGTGCAATTGGTTTAAGGAATGGATATTGTGTACTTCACCTCAGGCTAAAAGCCTAAGTTGAGGGTAGCCTATGTTATGGTAAAGTCACAAAAATGATGTGATTAGTAGGGAAAGAAAGAAAGAAGAGAAAATCATGTGTCGGATGAGAGAAAAAAGGAAGAAAAGGTTCCTTGAAATGAAAAGAATAGCAAAATGAGTTAAAAGTGAGGCATCGCTGAAAAAGAAAGAGAAAGCATCCAGAGAAGCTTAAACTTGAGGAATGAGGGAGGTCAAAATGAAAATGGCTGAGTTGTCAAGGTAAAAGTGTTGAAAAACGTGGTTCAAGTATGGCTTTTAGTCATTAATTGCCCAAAGTACCTTACCAAAGACCCATGAGCCTATGTTACAAGCCTATAAAGTCCTAGAGTGATCCTAATCCAAGTAGTCAACAATCCGTAGTATCAGTATTTGGGCAAGCCTATGGTGTTGGTTGTCATGCATGAATCTCATTTGTGAGAGTAAGGATGCTTGCACAGTCCCTGATCTTTGATTGCTTTTTGGGTGAAATAGAGGGACTTCTTTTCTGTGAGGGCATTTGCATGACATGATTAGCATATTACTTGTTCGGTGATTGTTGATACTCCTTCGCCTGTCATAGTTGGATTGTCTGATGCATCATTATGTCTTAGTTTGCTTGGTGGCTATTCAATCAGGTTTCAAAAAATGAGAGTTGGGTACCTAAGTTGGAATAAGTGATGTACATACCATAGGGATAGTTGCTATGAATTTTTTATTGTCTACTTAGATCGAGTTATCGCTTGAAGACAAGCAATATTTCTAAGTTGAGGGTGTTGATGTGGTGTCAAATTACAACATATTTGATGCCTAAACCATAGGATTTTGCATGTTCTTAATGCGAGTCTTTATGTTTTTGTATGTGTTTTCATGTTGTTCTTACAGAAAATACAAGTAGACATGATTTTGGGAGAAAATTACAGATTTTGATATATTTCAGGACATACGAGCTGCCCTACGAGTCATAGCCCAAACTACGAGTCATAGTGTGCTCTTGTACATAAAAACAGTGTTTAAAAATTAGGAATTTATAAAGTGAAGGTAAACTATACGAGGCTAACCTACGAGTCATAGGTCTCACGATGACTCGTAGGATGGGGCCTCATATCCAGGAACAGTGTTGCCAAAATTTGGACCAAGAACTGCAACTAAAGACTATGAGAAGACACTACGGGTCGTACAGCAGACCACGACTCATAGTAATGGATCATAGCAGTCAAATCCAAAATATCAAGTTCTTACAACAAAAGCCCGATTATGACTTATAGGTCACCCTACGAGTCGTACCTGCTAACCGTATATGCTGCTAGCTATATTTTCTATTTTATTTTTGGGTCTTTTTGTAAATAGTATAAATAGTTAATGATAGGATTTTTTTAAGAGCAGAGATGCAACATTTTAGAGATTCTGCTACTTTTAATATTCTTAGAGAGTGTTTATCCTAAGGTTTAGAGTAGATTTTAGGTTTTTATTTTGAAGAACCAATTTGGTGATTTTGAAATCACTTGTACTCAAACTCCATTGTTGCAAGCTTGTGGTTTCAATATCAAAGTGGTGTTGTTCTTCATTGTTCTTGGATAATTTCTAAACTATATTTACTTTATTCATTGTTTGTGATTTTGCCCTAGCCATGAGTGGCTAAATAGCCACAACTTGGGGTTGTGGGAACCATAAGAAGTTGACTTGAAATAACTCAAATTTTGTGCATTTCTTTGATTGGGCAATTGCATGTATTGTCTGTTTTCTTTCATTTTGAATGTAGTTTGGTGGCGGCCAACAACAAACCCCGCCTACTATTACGATCCTGAATAAGGTTGTGACGAATAGGAAAAGGAAAGTAGATGACAGGATTCGATTGATGTGTTCTCGTCTAATCAACCAAACCTGACTAAGGTGAGTTTAACTAGGACAATGGGTAACAGTTAGTTGGTACACCATGGTTCCTGACCAAGGGTCATGGTGAAATTCGACCTTCAGCTTCACAAGAGTGCTGGAAGAACCTAAGTTACCATGTTGCATGCAATGTCTCGATTAGAGTTATGTTATCCAAAGTATTTAAGTTAATGAATCATGGGAACACAATTCCCAAGTTGTTCATTAAATTGATTGTCTCTTTGCATTAATAGTGTGTAGTGTTTTTATTTTCTCTCACTTCAAATCAGAACCACCACCACCCCCATTCTAGAGAGTATAACTAATTGATACTTGAAATAATTATTGGTGAGTCAATATGGACAACCCCGTATTCCCCGTGGATTCAACCATAACCTTTGGTTAGGTTTATACTTGATAGAGACCGCTTTACTGTTGGAGAATGAACATTACTTGCCACAGAAAAGCGCGATCAACTCTCCTATGGATCCATAATAAATGTCCGCTTACGGGACTAGAGTCCCTAGAATGAGCTATAATGATTGTCCTATGCTAGCAATGTAGTTGTGTGGGTTAAAGTAGATGTATACTCACTCCTCTCTTGGTGCTCGATACTCTCCCCAAGACTAAATTATGCTCGACTCATTAATCAACTCAAAACTCCGCCCCTTTGGGGTATCTCATCTCAATCATTCATCAACTCATTCAATCAATGCAAGTCATCAAATTTAACTCAGACTCAAATGGTCACTTAGACTCACTCAACATGACTCCTCAGGTAGTGCAAGCAAAATACTCATATGTAAAAATGTAGGTAACTCAATGCAACATGCTCCTCATACTCAAATTACTCAACTTTAAATGCTCAATTTACATCAACTCAAATATTCAATAATATGAATAGAATCTCATAAATTATGTGATTTAAGGTTCATGCTATCAAGTATGAAATACATGTGCAAATCTCATATCAATAATGATGCAATATAGTGATTATCTCATGTAGCATAATAAGATCTCATGATGAAAATGAAGATTCAAAGTTTGGGTAGTAAAATTTCTCAAATCTCAACTCTTTTTCAAAACTTGACTAAAGATGTTGAAGGGGCATGTGAAGAAAAAAATTTCACATTTTCGTAAGCCTTACATACCTGGAAATTGAAGAAATAATTGAACCTCAATCAATCCTTGTGCTTGAATTGAAATCACTAGCTCTTTCTCCTCTCTTCTTCCTCTCAAGAAAACCCAAGTGTGGAATAAAGAATAAATATCCTCAAGGTTTGTTTTAAGACCCTATCCATACCCAAAATGACCAGAGATTTGTTTAAATAATAATCTGAATGGATGAAAATACCCCTCATTAAAACTGTCGCTAGGGTCTATGAGACCTCGTATACAAGTCGTAGATGATTCTACGAGTCACAAAAGGCCCCTCATAAACTAGGGATCACTGGAAATTAGTACGAAAGCTCATCCTATTAGTCGTAATGTGTTTATAAGTCATAACTCTTTCTCATAAGCAAGTTGAACCTGCGAACCAAGTCATTGGAATTTGTCATGAAACCCTCCTCTACGAGTCATAAAGGATTCTATGAGTCGTAAACTCCTCCCGTAAACTGAAGGGTCTTGAAAGAGTTATTGGAATTCCCTATGAAACCCCTTTTTACGACTCGTAAACCTCTCTACGAGTCATAATGACTCTCCCAAACATGCTCCTGTAGCTTTTTCTCAATTTTTTCTCAGTATCTCCTCCGCATCTACATCCATATAAAGTAGGAAAGAATTAGGGAGTGTTACAGCTTCGTGATCAGACTGTCATGACCCAAACTAGGGCCTAGACGTGGCACGATGAATGAGGAACCTGAAGGGACCCCAAACAAGCCTTTTAGCATATCATACACACATCCTTGCTCGTGAAAGTAAGATAAACAACAAGAGAAAACATAAAAAAGGAAAATTGGAACTAAGATAGAGAGAGTTTAATACTTAAATAACATAGATGAATCAAAACTCAAGCATAATACATAACTTGTCCAACAACACCTCTAGACATAGAACTTAGCGGTAGCCTAGACAAACAACCAGACTCACCCTTATAGTAATGACCATAAGTATTCCAAAATATGCAAGATGTAGTCTAAGCATAAGCATGAAAGAAGATAGAGATTGTCACTGGACATGAGGACTCATCAAATCTAACTTGAGCAATCTGTGTAGCCACGTGAAGGAGAATCAATGGGAGCTCTGGTTCCTACATGGTAATATCATGTAGGCATAGAATATGCTTTAGTACGGTTGAATGTACTAAGTATATAGGATGCAATGCAACAAGAGATAGGCAACGTAGGAAAAATGCAATATCATAAGCAATGGATAACATAATAACAATATGTCATGTATGAATGATTCTTGAAGTAAAACATACTTATATAGAACATATTACATATGAAGGAAGAGACCATCTCTATATACCAAGCAAACTTAGTACTTGGAATCCAAGGTAGACCACCCCTTAGAAGTGATTGAGGTACCAATCCTCAATTGGTTGACGGACATGATCACCCTCCATCGGAAGTTATTAAGCACCAACCCCTCAATTGGTTGATGGCTTACCACCCTATCCCAGGTGAATGAGGTACCAACCCCTTAATTAGTTGATGGACATGATCACCCTCCATCGGGAATGATTGAGGTACCAACCCCCCAATAGGTTGATGGATATGACCACCCTCCGCCAGGAATGATTGAGGTACTAACCCCCCAATTGGTTGATGGCTTACCACCCCCATCCGAGGTGATTGAGGCATCACCCCTCAATTGGCTATGGTCAACTCACAACACATTAGATATTTATCATGAAAACAACACATATATACCATCTTTTCATCATCGTAAAGTCACTTAACTCATATACCATGCATTAGGCCTTCAATAACTCAAGAAACATAATCGGGACATCTTATGAAAGACATGGCGACTGTGTAATGCTACTTTAAAACCATAAAATTCAAGAGTGAAATCATGCAAGAAAACATAATGTAAAACCACCCACTAATACTTGGTAATACCCTCATGCAATACACATCAAAACCCTTTATCAAATCTCAAGATAGATCAAAGATTCATAACTCAAAACTTGCTTAAACAATCACACTTTTATGATACCCCAACATAGTTCATAGTCAAATTCAATATAAGTAAAACCCATATGTAAATCAACAAACATGAGATTTAGGTGAAAAGGAAGCTTGGCACCATGTATGAAAGGACCCAATGGTTTAAACCCATATACCTCGACTTTGGAGAATTCCTTGATGAAGATGGAGATGAGAACTTGAAGCTTTAGTGATTTTCTTAAGATTCGGAATGAGATTTGGCATTTGAAATTCGAGTTAAATATTTGTCTAAGTGTTTGAGAGAGTACTGGGGAATGTCTTGTATGATATAAAGGTGAAATATAACTTAGTATAGGTATTTTTATGTATGGGAATACTTAAAGCCAAGACCCAAAGGTCTTGGATAGAGATAAAATAATGGCGCAAAATTACACTGAGGCATGCCCTGACTGCATCGCGCCAGGGACTTGAATACCTCGTTGGAATTTGCATTTTGGGATTTTTACACTTTGATACGATTACTATAAAATCGAGCTTAGACTCATTTCCCACTCAATATTTTCCCCTAATCAAGAATATGAAGTCAGACTTTTGACATCATGCATGGATTTTGAGATACATGGAAATTATGATTTCGGGCATTTCCGAGACACATTTTTGGGCACTTTTTTGGGGTCGTTTCAATATCTCCCCCTTGGGAACATTCGTCCCCAAATGTCAAAGAAAAGTAAATGCGAAGGGTAATCATGAAGAAATCAACCCCAACAAGAATGCAACAATATGCTTAAACACCATTTTCAAAATTCTGACATAAGTGCCAAAATCATCATGAACTTGTCAACATAAATAGGAATGCATGTAAATGACATAGGGGATGAAACATAAGACTTGGAATCATAAAAAGGGACTCAATATGTTATCATAAGCTTGCATAAGATGAAAAAGATATAGATATTGCTTATCCATGCCCGCTCCGGCTCCCTAAGAGAGACTATCGACTTGTCGATTCTCCAAAGGGCCTTGACAAACACCACATCCCTATTGATCAACTTTTTCCACCTATCCATCCAACATCTCCCCCGGGATCTTCTCCTAAGCCAGGTTATCCTCCACAACACCCAAAAACTCAAAGAGTTCTATAGCACTAGAGTTACCAACACCTCCCCTCAACATAGAAGCAAGAAGAACCGGACGAACCCTATCCATATCCATAGGAAATCCCCATTCGCATGAAACCTCACCAATCCCCATAAATACTCTATAAGGACTCACAAACCTTAAACTCGATTCCCTCTCTTTCCAAATCAGACCACATTCTTCATGGTTGAAACCTTCAAATAGACCTAATCACCACTCTTACATTCAAGATCCTTACTCCCCACACTGGCATAGGACCTTTGATGACTTTCAGCTGTTTTCAACCTTTCTCTAGTCAACCCTACCTTCTCTATAGCCCCCACAACCAGATCCAGACAAAACAAAGCCATCTCCCAAAGCTCAACCACCTAACTGGGGACCTACAACATCTACTATGCGAAGCCTCAAAAGGATCCCTACCAATGCTAAAATGATAGCCATTATGAGTCTCATCAAGAACCCTCTTTCTCAAGTCATCCACACTCGCACATACAACTTACCTCGGTACCTAAGGGCACCATCTCCCCCTTGGGAGAGAACCTCCACCTTGTCATCTCTCACATAGGCCTTCAATTCTAACAAGGAGGGGTCAAGATCTTATTTTGCCCTTACCTCCTCAACCCTTGAAGATTTAGAACCACTAACCACCACTACACCACCATAGTCAACCTCTTCCAACCTAACCCTCAATCTAGCCGACTAGTGGACCTCCCTAGTCATCTATTTTGTACCACCATCAACATGAACTAGGCTACCCATGGACACCCTACAAAGCATCGACCTCACATAAGCCCTATCGGGGTGATAGTCATAATCCTTACGAAGATATAACCACCTTCATTGCCTCAACCTAAGGTATTTTTGGGTGCACACATTTTGAAGACTCTTATGATCGGTAACAACTTCAATATGCACCCTATGCAAATAATGATGCCAAATTCCTAAAAGCAAATACCATGGCGGACATTTCAAGGTCATAGATAGGATAATCCTTCTCATGTATCTTAAGTGGTCTAAAAGTATAGGCTATCACCTTACCATTCCTCATCAAAGCACAACCCAAACCAATTAATAAGGCATCAAAATACACAATAACCCTTCTGGTAGTAGCCCACCAACCCCAAGAAACTTCTAATGTCCGACGGAGCCAAAGGTCTAGGCCAAATTCTAACCAGTTCCATCTTTCTAGGATCTACCTTAGTACCATCCCTCGACACCACATGAACTTGAAAGGTAACCTCTTGCAACTACAATTCACATTTCTCATACTTATCATACAACTTCTCTGCCCTCGATTTACTACACCACCCTCGAAAAGATTCATAAGTTTTAAATAATTTAATACTTCTTCACTGGAGCCACCACAAACATGCCAAGGTAGGGTTTTAAGACATTATCCATGAAACCCATAGACACAGCCGGTGCATAGGTCAACCAAACAACTCTACCACGACTCACCATGCTCACTCCTAGTCCGAAAGGATACCTAGGGATATCACCTACCCTCATCCTCTCTCAGGGACAAAACCCGATCTGGAGATCAACCTTAGAGAAGTGACTAGCCCCTTGAAGTTGGTTAAATAGATCATCAATCCTAGGTGAAGGGTACTTATTATTTAAGGTGACCCTAACAAGTTGCTGGTATTCAATACACTTTCTAAGGGAACTAACCTTCTTCTATACAAACAACACCGGGAACCTTACTAGGAATGACATTAAGGAACTCATTAGCCACTAACACCAACCCTATAGGAAGGAACTTGGACTTGACATCCCTAATTCTCGCAAGATGATAGAGACTCCCCTTAGAAAATAACTCATGGGATTGAATGCAAGAAATAAATCTACCCTTGACCACCGCATCATGATTTTCTCACTCAAGAACGGTGCTCTAGAAAGATGGAATCTAACTCTATGGGTCCTACCAATAATGGACATAATATGCATGCAACTAATCCACCTCAAGTATAATATCAAAATCCACCATATCTAATTCAACATAGCCACAAGACAAGATTTATGCAATATGACCACGTAACAATTCCTATGGACCTCCTTAGCAACAATAGACTCACCAATGGAATAGACACTAAACGTTCACACAACTACTCGCGACACACATGAAGCCCATGAGCAAACAAAGGGGATAATAAATGAGATAGTGGCACCTGGACCCATCAATGCGCACACATTAAAGTCAAAGAAAACTCCAACATGTCGGTAATAACATTGGGCGCTACATCCACTCCTTGATCCTCTTGATCAACATAACTGCCTTTTCCTTGAGGTCGGCCATTTTTACACCTTTTTCGAACATGTGGACAATCACTAACCTTGTGTCCCACCACACCACAACCATAACAAGCGTTGGAATTCCTCAAGAATGGACCACCATGGTTCTTCCCGCACCTAAAGCATTTGGGAATAGTTATCCCACCATTGTTATCTCCACATTGAACCCTTCTTCTCCCTTCCTTTGAGGCTACTGGGAAATCCTTCATCTTATGCCCAACACCGCCAAACTTGTAACAACATTTAGTACCCCACCAAACACTTCCCTAGATGCCTCTTGCCACACTCTTTACAATGAGAAAAAGAAATCCTTCCCTTTCCGAACATGGGCACCGGTAGTCTAGTAGAAGATGGAGCTCCCCTGACTCGGGCTCTCTTGGCCTTCCTCTTCCCACACTTACTACTTAAATTCTCGAGGGAACTCACTTGTTGATTGAGTTGGATCATCACCACTTTGGCCAATAGCCATAGAGCATTACGAACCTCCGCATTTGATATATCACTGTTCTAGGCAGTTTGAGACATATTCTGAACCGCAATGATTAAAATAAGAAATAAGCATTAGGGGTCTTAACTCTATCACACGATATAGATCAAGAAGAAGGAAAACTTTTCCTAAAACGCCCCATAGCCTCTCATCCATAGTCGTGGCACGCTTTATAACCATGAATAAGACTCTAATTGACGTGGTGTGTTAGACTCTAAGGACCATTAACAACCTAGTGCTCTGATACCAAGTTTGTCATGACCCAAACTAGGGCCTAGACGTGACACGGTGAATGTGGAATATGAAGGGACCCCAGACAAGCCTCTTAGCATATTATAAACACATCCTTGGTCGTGGAAGCAAGATAAACAACAGAGAAAACATAAACAAGGAAAATTGAGACTAAAGGAGAGATTTTAATACTTAAATAACATTCAATGAGTCAAAACTCAAGCATAAAACATAATTTGTCCAACAACACCTCAAGACATAGAACTTAGCGAAAGCCATTAGTTAGGTTAAAAAGTTAACAATTTAATTTTTTGGTC
This sequence comes from Solanum ossicruentum, assembly GCA_025774065.1. NCBI lineage: Eukaryota > Viridiplantae > Streptophyta > Magnoliopsida > Solanales > Solanaceae > Solanum > Solanum ossicruentum. The sequence continues at coordinate 20,339 of JAOTQR010096195.1, read as the reverse complement.
AGATTAAATAAAAACAACTAATTAAAATGGAGATAATATTTAGTTTGGTCAAAAAGTTAATAATTTGATTTTTTTTTGGTCAAATTAAATAGAAATAATTAATTAAAATGAAAATAATATTTAGTTTAGTCAAAAAGTTAATCAAGCATGGGCCTATAAATATTTTTTTATGTCTTGATTTTTGCAACACATATAGAATTTTTTATATATTTTTTTAAGATATTAAATTTACAAATTATTATAACTTATAGTATATTTTATGTTAATCTTAAGCGATATATGTTTATTAATTTAAAATTTTTTGAAATCAATTGAACTTTTGATTAGGTAATTAATTATTGTATGTGGGTCCCACATTGTTGGTTTGTAGAAGAAATAAAATATTGTTAGTGGGATTTGAACTCACAACAATCGACATGCTTTATGACACTCCAGCCACTAAATCAAGCAGCTAGGTTTGATATAATTGACCATATTGAGTTTGGAGCAACCCTTTGTATAGTTCAGATTGCGAAGATTCATTTGAAAATGAAGGAATCATCATACTTAGGCTTTTCAATAGTGCACTAAAAGAGGGCTAAAGCGACGGCCACCTTCATTTCACATTATAGTTACACATATAACATGTCATGTAGCAAATTCTTATGCCTTGTTTGGATGGTGTTACCCATCATATTCTATGAGCACTCAGTATTCTATTGTATTGTTAATTTATTCACCATCACCTAAATTTTGTCATCTCATATGATTTAAAGTCATTGGTAGGTAATGAAAAAAAAAATCATTTTGTGAAACGATCAAATTTGTTGTGATCATGACTTAAGTCACTACCTTAATATTTTCTTATCATTTTGTGTTTATTTATTATTTAATAAATAATTTTTATATAATTTTCAAATAATATATATTACTGTTTGTCTCAATTTATGTAATACAAATAGAATTTTCAAGAGTCAATTTAATTTTTATATGTTTTTAAATTTTAAATTGTTACTTATTAAGATTTATAAGTTTTTTTACATTATTTCTAAGTAAAATAGACGATATATATTAGATTAGAAGGCATATGTGACAATGTTTGACTAGTTTGATAGTAAAGGGAACCACCCCTTATATATGTATATTGGACTAGTCAAATTACCCGTTGTATTTGAACTTACAACCTTGATCTTTTTATTAATTGAATTGAGCTTATAAAGTGAAATTTTCATAATAGGAAAAAGTGTAAAACAAAACACATAGAGCAAGATTATGTCACAAAGAAAAGCAAAATATAATCATTTCAATTCTAATATTTATCTTTTCTTTTTTGTTTAATTCTTATTTGATGAGTTAATATATTGTCAGCCCAGTAAGGAACCTGGTCCCTCTAAACACTATAAGAAAACTAGAAGAAAGTAAATAGCAAGAAACAGATACGCAAGGATTTTACGTGGAAAAAGCTCCTTGCTCAATGGAGGAACAACCACGACCTATCTCAACAGGATTTCCCAAACCAAATCCACTAATGAGAAAAGTAAAGAAATACAACACACATGGCTATTTCTCTACTTTCCCAAGAAAACAACTTGCGACCTAGTCACAAGCCAAGAGCAACAAAAATCCACCTTAGTTTACCCTCTCTACTCCTTATGAAGTTAGACTAAAGCGCAACCAAACCTTAAGACTTATACACTGTCTACAAGGTGTATAATACTCTAATAATAAACAACACATATTACATGCCTTATAGTTTATGTGTGATTTTACACTTTATAACACAATACAACAACTATCAAGCTAAAGAACTACAGAAGTCTTATATCAGGTCCCTCTTCTGCAGTAGTTGTATTTTCTTGCACAAAGAGCCAAGAGAGAACTTTTCAGCACAAGAATATTCAATCTAAATTATGCTTGAAAACTTGAGTTTATTCCTTGAGCAAGCTCCTTTTATACTATTGTTGGTACAGTGTATGGATCACTAGTCCTTCAATACACTTCTGATAGAAATTTCACCAACCACTGTAGCTTTTCCAGCTGTATCCCATGTTCAACTTCAGCAAATTAGTCTAATGGTCTACCTGGCCCTTGACTTAGTTTGTTAATCATCAAAATCTTTAAAAGCCATATACTTAACAATTTCTCCCTTTTTGATGATGACGAACTATGCCTGGTCTACCCTGTCATGTTCCCCTGAATGTATGCTTCCCATAACTGATGTTCCCCCAGAACATAACTTGTTCCCCTTAATATGATCTTCCCCCTTTTGGTATCATTAAAAGTAAAACAGTAAACCATGAGAAGAACCACAATTAGAAAATACCAAGTACTTGAGAGTGCATAATATGAGCAAAAACATAGAAAATAAAGAACAAGAACCAGACAAGAGATTCAAAAAAAGAAACATTTCCATTAAGATTAGTATCCCATTCATAACCATCTATTACAAAAACATGAAATACCCAGGACTGGGCCAAAGTCCATAGGAACAAAAGCTGACAAAAAAAAGACCATAGATAAGGACAAACAAAGGGGGTACACAAGGCAGGGAAACCTAGAAACTAGAGGACTTGGGGGAAAAGAACTGAATCAGCATAGACAAGTTCACATTGTGGTCCCTATATGCCTCCAAAAGCTGTTGAGTAAGAGACTTAATCTCCTTAGATTGCTTATCATTTTCCTCTTTCAGCCTGAGCACCTCAGCAGAACTAGGTCCTTCACTAGAGCCTTGAGCCAGTTTAGTATTTAGAAAAAGAAGATCAGCATCCTTTTTGGCTAAGGCAGCAGTCAGCTCCTTGACTTGTCTCTTTAAGGACATTCTAATCCACCAAATCTGATATAGGGGACTTCATGGTCCCAGCCTTTATTTCCCCACACTCATATTCAATCAGAGTATTGTGGGACAAGGACTGCTTGATGGTCCTTATGGTACCTCTGCTAAGCTCCACACCACAGTACTCAAACACATGGTTGAGTAAGTATCCATAGGCCAAACCATGTTTTGCTTCAGCCATGTTGAGCACTTTAGTTATATGCTCCATCATCAGTGCTGACAGATTGATTTCCACCATAGTGCTCAACTTCTCCATAAGATACTGGTCTGTCGTGGTGGTTATGGTCCTTTTCTCTATTCTTGGCAATAGGACTTTGTTGACAAACTCAAAGTACAACTAGTATTGTCGCTTGAGAAGTTTCATAGAGACTACTAAGGGATTCAGGTTCTTCAGTTTTCCAGCCTCCTCCAAAAAATTCTTTGGGGGGGATTTATCAATAATAGTCCTGATCCCCTCCTTCACCTTCAAAATCTCACTTAAACTATCTTCTCTACTTGAAAGAAATGTCTCTAACATTTGAAACAAACCCTCCATCTTCATAAATTTTAAGGTTGAGGTAAAACTCCCTTACTTCCCACTCATGAAAGAATGGAATCGACCATTCAAACAAGTGTCCCCAACCTTGAAAATCCACAATATCAACCAACTCATGCATTCCTGGGCTACCTTTAGTCGTAGGCTCAAACACCCTTCCACTTAAAACTTTTTATTTTTCAAGAAAAATGATTCTTTGGTCCCTGTTAGAACTTTTTCTATTTTTCTTCTTTTCAGTTGTGTCCTAGTTCCCTAGTGGGAGCAAGGTCACTCTTCTTTCCCTTGACTGCACCCTTTTTCTGAGTCTTAGGGTCCTTTGTTACTTCAGCTCCCTGACTCAGTCCACCTAAGTCTTCCTTTGATTTAGTCCAACAAACCTACTTTTCTTTTTCAATGTCGACAACCTGGTCCTCAAGTATGTCTACCTCAATAACAGTAGTAATCTTCTGCCTCTTCTTCATCACATGCTTTTGCTTACTTATAGCCATAGCATCACTCAACAACTTCTTCTAAGTTCCCTTGGTGGTGTAACTTCTAGCAACTATTGTCATGCCCCGAACTTGTACCCTGAACGTGGCCAGCACTCAAAAACCATTGTTGGTTTCCAAGCGAATCACTTGGCTTAATTCACGTATTCAATTAGTAGACCTTCAGACAACTCTTTACTCCTTCACTAAAATGATCATAACTTTCTACTTTGAACTCTGATTAAGGCAAAATTTGATGCATTTAAAATCTAATTCAAATATCTTTGATTTGATATATTATGGGTCACCTAATTCATTATACTTTAGGGGATATGATCATTTTAAATTGACCCTTCTATTGACTCATACAAAAACTTAGTTGCTAGAAATTCTTTGGACTTGGATTGATGTAAAAGATCCCTTATGACTCTAAATCACATCTAATATGCTTTATATACTTAGGGATTGATCCTAGCATATATATTTAACCTAAAAGTCACTGTTCCTTCTAAGGTTTATAAAGTCTTACATTAGAACTCAAACTCTAAGAAAGATTTTAACTTAACTTCATACTAGAGGATTCGTGTAACCTTAGATCATCTCCAATTTTATTTCCACATCAAGAAATTGATTTTAACATCTATGTTCAACTAAGAATTAAAATCAAAATCACATATCATATTAAGGTTGGCTCAATCTTAGCTAAAAAAAATTGAGATGTTACATTATCTCTCCCTTGGGATCATTCGTCCTCGAATGATGAGTAAAGGTAGATATCAAGGCACGAATTAGGTAAGATCACTTCTTATCTTGAAACTCAACATGAATGGGAATCAACAAGACATGCACGGGACTAGTCCATGGGCATGACACTCATACACCCGACAGGAACGAAATATCACTTTGACTAAAGTATAAGGGCTATATGAGATAGAAAAGGATTGATATCTCATCTTGATCAGCACATCTCTATCGAAAACTCAAGCTCTACTTTGTTTCATCACCTCATCATCTCCCCCTTAGCTCAAAGTTTGTCTCTCTAAGTTTGCGAATCAATTCATCTTTTTAAGCTATACGTATATATCTCCATATGGTTAGGGAATCACTATACACAACAATATCTTAAACTTTTCTGTTATACTATAGTCACATATATAAATAGCCTCTAAGACTCTCTTTGAAAATACCATTCTTAGTTTCCCCCTGTCTCTATGGAAATCTTCCTATATTTGCTACTCTTATTGGCGTACATAACCACTTTCCACTACTCTTAAATCTAACCTCTTTTTTTTACGTGCAAACACTCAACTTTAGTACTCCTATAAAGTCATTTGTATAATATTTAGACTATTATGGAGAACTCCTAATCATCTATCCATAAGCCCCGATCGACTCATTTAATAGGGATGACAAAGAATGCTTACATTAACCTACTCCACGTTGACAACTCAAAAAAACTGTCTAAATTCTTATAGCAGTCATAACTTATATTAGTGTTGCATATGTCTTTACACAATCATGGATACATATCTCAAGCCATTTCCTATCTATTTAGCTATCCTCATTTCACTAGTCTTACCTAAGGGGCACTTATACCTTACCCATAGTATCACTTTCCTTAAAATTTAGCATCTTCATACACTATGGCAAGCCTCTTAGAGAAAATCTCCAACTAAGTCTATCACTCTCATGATACTATCTCCTCTTTCACACTATTCCTCGAATTTCAAACTTAGGGTCTAGTACTAACGCATGAATCTATCACACTATAACATCACACCAACTTACAACTACTAGGTTAAAACTTAGGGAACATAACCCCACTAAAATCTCATAGTGAATATTCAATCAACACATCCCGTCTTTACCAATCAATACACTCACCTATTCATTATACCTCCTTATCCAACTAAGCTCATAACTTGATGAATCTTATGAACTCTCACGGAAAAATCATAAGCCTAGTTTAGATCAATCACATTGGAAGCACTCTTTTCCCATATTCAACCTCTACTCTTCACCCTCAATAGTACGAATACTATAACACATCAATATAAAATTCTTTCTAGTTTGAGCACCCTCTATCACATTCTAACAATAACTCTTCCTCTATACCTTGTCATGAAAATCATAGGGTACTTACGAGTCTTCTATCAAACTTATGGCAACTGACTCATCACCTCATTACTTACCTAATAGGGACATAACTCTAACTACAAGCCTCAATCAGCCATCACTCTTACTATCTGGCTCTTTCTTTCCATCATCATCCTTCTAACTCTAGGGCGATTCAATTCTACTTAGAGTTTATAAGACCCCACATCTCACTCTTAAGTGGTGACATTAAACTCTTTAGAGACATAAGTTTCTCTCTCATGGGTAACATCGGAAGCAAGTTTTGAAAAAGAGGGTCTGGATACATCTAGAGCTTACTCAAATGCACAATTCATATGAGTAATGGTGCACTCTTTCTAGTCAATAAGCTTAGTACACTAGTCAGCTTCCCTCAAGCCCGGTGCAGTCTCTCTACCATTCTAATTACTTACTGGGGGGTCTCATCGGTAAGAGTTTGAACATTGCTACCTCTATCACCTCGTGAAAGGGGGAATAGTTAAAAGTTTTAGAGTAGCAAACGAATCATCAAAGATTTCATAGAAATTAGCTCTATCATATGGTTTAAAATCTAAAAGAAGGAAAACTTTTCCTAAATGTCAATAGTCCCATATTTATAGAAGTGGGGCCCTCACAACCATAAATAAGATCCTCTAGATATGGCTTCAAGACAACCTAGGACAATTGAACTCTGTGCTTTGATACCAAGTTTGTCATGCCCCGAGCCTATACCCTGGACGTGACCGACACTCAAAAATCATTGTTGGTTCCCAAGCAAACCACTTGGCTCAATTCACTTATTCAATTAGTGGAAGATTTAATAAAAGAAAACAAAGTACTCAAGGAAGCATGCAAATTCTCATGTAAAATAATTTTGTATCTTGTATTAAAATAACTCAATGTTTCAATTAAAATAAATAATAATAGTTTTTTAAAATCGACTCTGAAACTAACATAGGCTCTACTATTCTCTATCTAACTCTACGAAGCCTCTATCAACTCATAAGAAGGTGCCAAGAAATGTTCAAGGCTACCTCAAGACAATAAAAAAAGAATGAACTAAAATAAAAGGGTTCCTCTAAAAGTAAGGAGGTCTCACCATTGTCTGCGAGTGAATAGATCTTCAACGAAGTACTTGCTGAGGATCTCTAAGACTTGTACCTTCATCATAAAACAATGCAGCACCTAGTGGCATCAGTACGTACAATGTACGATATTAAGATGGCCAAAAAGTACTAAGAATATGATACTCACTTTAAAATTTAACTTTGAGATAGCTTAATTGACAAAAGTATGTCATGCAAGTAAAACGTATGTCTTTGAACTTGTTTAAAAGTACAACTTAATATAAAAAAATACTGACTTTGATGCATTAATGAACACAACTCAAAATATAAGAATTATGATACGCAAATGCTTAGCTCTGCAAATAGCTCAACTCAATTAAATATGCAACATAATAAAATGAAATACCTTAATAAAGAAATAATAAATCTCAGTATGTAAAATAATAAACTTGATTTCTTGGGGAGTTTCTCTAATCGACAACCATCACTATGGGCCTCATGATGATACAGCATCTTTCCCATGTTGCCAGATCCATCCCATACTTTGTCTCGGTAAGGAACGAAAACTAGAGGAGTGGATCTATCCCAAAACTGGGCCATCTCAGTGGCGAGTGAGGAGTTATACCTTGATACACTCATATCCTACACTGGTTACGTAGTTCATAAGTTCAAGCTATTATTACTCTCACTCATATTAGTGCTCAATAGTACTCCCAAAATTATTAATTATATGCTCAAACTTAAAAGAATATTCTTTCTCAAAGTATTACTTTCTTCTCTTTGGGACTTAGCCCAACTTAACATTCCCTTAACTTTTCTCAAAACTGTCTAAAATCATAGGCTTCATGCTTCACTGTTCATAAAATACTTAAACTAACATTTTTCTTGAGTTATTTAAAGCAAGATATTAAGATTCATAGATTTTTGTTGTAACTTTGGGATTTAACTAGTTTAACAATTAAAAGTAGTATCTCAACTTAAGACCCCAATTTAGTAGTAGATTTTAGTAAAACTCATGCTTTTCTTTAAAAACTCATTAAATCATGCATCATCTCATCAAAACATATTCCCCAACATGTAACTCTTTGTACTCAATAAAATGCATTTATAATATTAGTTTAAATTACTCTTTTATCAATTGCATAAAAAAGTCATCATCTTTACTAGAACAAGTAAAATCTTTATTCAAAATACTTGTTTAATGCATGAAAAATCATCAATCTCAATATTAAAGAATGTATAGGAAAGTCATGATCATCAACTTCCTTATGATTCATGGGAAAGTATCCACAAATAAAAATTCTAATAATATAAGATATAATAATTATAATCTCAGTGCATAAATATATCTAACTCAATGGAAGCAGAATAAACTCATTTAGAATTCAAGAATGATGGTAAAACTCTACTTGAAGTCAGTTATGAAGAATTAACATGTGGGGCACGTGGATGAACTTATTCCAATGGTATGAGTAGCCTTATATACCTGGAAAATTGATATTACACTTGTAATCTAATGAATACTAGCTTGCTTGCAGAAAATCCTCGACCTTGATAGTTTTTTTTAAACTGAAAGAACTTGGAAGGACATTGGTTAAAGAAAATCTCTTTGATTCTTAAGTTCTTGACTTAGAATCTTTAGTGTTCTTGATGATGAACCCTACATTTTTGAAAAAGAAGAATCAAGAAATCCTTTCTTGAGATTCTTGAATTCACCTTCTTGAAACCCTAGGTCATGATTTAAGATTCTATTAGAGATTAATGAATAGATAAAGAAATTTGGGTTGGTTAGATTAAAACTCATGAAGAATAACTTACCTTGAGGATGAATCTTGAAGGCTAATCGTAACTTGATGACTTTCTTGATGATTCTTGAGCATTTATGGTTAGGAGTGAAGGAGAAGGTTTTTAACTATGAAAAGTAACGATTTTATGCGTTTTAGGGCCTTAAATATACCCCAAAGGTTTTAGGATAAAAGTATCCTCAAAAGAAAAAGAAAAAAATGTCATAGCTTATCCAGTAAGGGTCCGCATCAGGTCCGCAACGCGCTTCGGGAGCGGACCTTCAGATAGCTCTACACTCCTTCACTAAAATGGTCATAACTTTCTACTTCAGACTCTGAGAAGGCGAAATTTGATGCATTGGAAAGTTAATTCAAATATTTTTTATTTGATGTATTATGGGTCACCTTATGCATTATACTTTAGGAGATATGATCATTTGAAGTTGACCCTTCTATCGACTCATACGAAAACTTAGTTGCTAGAAATTCTTTGGACTTGGATTGATCTAAAAGATCTCTTATGACTCTAAATCACATATAATATTTTTTAAATACTTAGGGATTGATCATAGAATGTAAATATAACCTAAAAGTCACTAATCTATCTAATTTTTATAAAATCTTACATTAGTACCCAAACGCTAAGAAAGTTTTTAGCTTAACTTCATACTAGAGGGTTCGTGTTTCCTTGGATCATCTCCAATTTTACTCCCACATTAAAAAATTAACTTTAATATCTATGCTCAATTAAGAATTATCAATTAAAATCCTATATCATATTAAGGATGGCTTAATCTAAGCTAAAAATATTGGGGTGTTACTACTACAGTGGTTTCTTTAATCGCCTTCTCCATGTCTTTTGCCTTCCCAACCTGGTCCAAGAACAGGGGCAGGAGGGGCATCAAGCTTCTTCATTATCCGTGACAATGGTACACTTTCATCCTCATCATCTATATCCTCTTCTTCTTGCTCAGCTACATTCACCAGACTGATCTTACTCACTGGTGTTTGATCAAACACAGGTGTACCCACTGCCAAGGTGAGAACAGGGAAAGCCGGTTCATCCCTGACATATTGTTCTGCCTCGTTGACCTATCAACCCCCTTTCCACCCATTCAGGTCCCTCAACCAATATATTAGACTCTTTCCCATTGTCTTCTGCAAGATCTCCCTCAAAATGGTTCTCAAAAAGGGAGAAGGATATAGGTCCCAATGGAGAGGAGTTTCCCTATTCCTCCATAGTACTATGAGAAGGTTTCTATGGGATTTTCATTAGGTAAGGGATTTTCATTAGGTAAGGCACTGGAGCACTCAATCTCCACAGGTCCAGAGGCAAAAGGAAGTCACACAGTTGGTGAGGAAGGTGAAAGGTCGGGTCAAGGGATGCAACTCTTTAGGCTTTGCAGGGACATGAACAGGGGTTAACGGAGGTGTGTTAATGTTGGGTGAAGATTAGTTTTTTGGGCTTCGGGACATAGTGAAGAAAGCAATTTAACACAAGGAAGACAACAATACGAGAAAGAGAAATACTTGATGATCTTTTAAAGAATGTGCCCCAAATGATGGATGAAAATCATTTTTAAAATGGAGGGAAAAAAAGCGTTTGATCCCTGATTGGTTGTGACCCTTCAGATATTAGGGTGAAATGACATCGATTCAGAAAAGATGATCCGACAAGACAGGTCTTGTGCATCCACATTAATGAAGTAAGAGACTATGAACAAAATACCAACCTAGTAGTGAGTCAGGTGCTTGAGTGAAACTCATCCTATTCTGATCTTTAGGTCCTATGAAAATGTCAATTTCTTCTAACCTACAAAGTACTCAAAGGCATTTAACTTATTGGGATAAATTCTCAGATACTTGTTTAGACATTTCTACTCAAGAATGTAGAAGAGAAATTATAATCATTTTGAACCTTCATGCTTCTGCTTGATCGGTCCAAGCTTCAACCTGTTTCTCTCAAAATGGTCCCTGCAAAGAGGCTTAGTGAAGATATCAGCAATCTGATCCTCTATACTATAAAACTTCATGCATATATTTCCCTTCTCAAACTGGTCCTTGAGAAAGTGATATCTAACATAAATGTGCTTTGCTCTCTTATGATGAAATTGATTCTTAGACATGTTCAAAGCACTAGTTTTATAACAAATGAGGGGAATTGTGTCTGTCAGTACTTTAAAATCTTCCAGTTGCTGCTTGATCCACAATAATTGTGAGCAACAGACAACAGAAACTACATATTCATCCTCTGCAGTGGATAGTGCCACTGAATTTCTGCTTCTTGGTCCCCCAAGAGATTAGTCAAGACCCAAGAAAGTGATACATGCTAGAGGTTCTCTTCCTGTCAACCAGGTACTCTACAAAATCAGCATCAGCATACCCTACAAGATCAAAACAATCACCAATAGGATAGTAGAGTGCTAAGCGTTCAGTTCCCTTGAGATATCTGAGAATCCTTTTAGTAGCCTTCAAGTGTGATTCCTTTGGACAAGATTGGAATCTAGCACATATACCAACATTGAAAACTATATCAGGTCAGCTGCTAGTCAAGTATAGTAGTGACCTAATGATTCCTCTGTACATAGTAGCATTCACTAAGTTATCAGCTTCATCAGTATCCATTTTAGCACTTGTCCCCATAGGAGTGTCAATTGGCTTAGCATCCATCAACTAATACTTCTTAAGCAGGTCCTTGATATATTTTTCTTGACTGATAAAAGTACCACCAGGAATCTGCTTAATCTATAATCCAAGAAAGAAGCTAAGTTCACCCATCATGCTCATCTCAAATTCACTTTGCATCAAGTCCCAAATTCTTGATAGAGAGAATTTATAGTGGCTCCAAAGATGATATCATCAACATACACTTGTACGATCATCAAATTCTTTCCGCTGCTCTTCAGAAACAAGGTGTTGTCAATTTTTCCTCTCTTGTATACATGACTAAGTAGAAATCCAGACAACGTCTCATACCAGGCCCTTGGAGCCTATTTCAACCGATACAGTGCTTTATCCACTTTCATGACATGATAGAAATTCAACATTTTCAAAACTAGGTGGTTGCTTCAAAAAGACCTCTTCTTTAAGGTACCCATTAAAGAAGGCACTCTTCACATCCATCTGAAATAGTTTGAATTTCATATAGGTGGCAAAGGCAATCAGAATTTTAATTCATTCTAGCTACTGGAGCAAATGTCTCATCATAATTTATCCTTCTTCTTCATTAAAACCTTTTACTACCAATCTGGATTTGTTTCTTGTGATGATGCTATTTTCATCTAGTTTGTTCCTAAACACCCATCTGGTCCCTATCACAGTTCTATCTGAAGGCCTGGGAACTAGATCTCATACCTTGCTTCTCTCAAACTAAAGCAGTTCTTCCTGCATAGAATGTACCCAATCTGCATCCTTGAGAGGTTCTTTGACATTTTTGGGTTCTATGGAGGACATAAAGACACCACGTGACATCAAGTTTCTAGTCTTCGATCTGGTCTAAATCCCAGAGTCCAAATGGGAGACTAGATTTTCCATAGGATGAGATGATTGATGTTTCCATCTAGAGGTCCTTAATGTAGACTAATCCTGACTTCTTGAAGCATCAGAATTGTCCTCTTCTTCTTATTGAGTAGTGTCAAGCTCATCATCATGATCAGTACCATCTATCTTTGACTCCCTTGTAGAAGAACCTAGTCCTTCTGAAGATTCTCCATTTTTCATTACCATCATTTGCCTGTCCTCAGTTTGTGCAGCATCATCTATTGAAGCATCATTTATCAGGTTGCCCTTTTGAAGTTGGAGTATCTCATCCAAGTTTGAGTCTTCTCTATCATTGTTACTCTTCATCTCACTAGACACATCAAAGATGACATGGACATTTTCTTCAATGCAGAGGGTTCTTTTGTTTGATACTCTATAGGCCTTACTGTTTGTAGAGTAACCAACAAAAACACTCTCATCACTTTTAGAGTTGAATTTACCAACTTCCTCCTTGCCATACTTGAGTATAAAGCATTTACAACCAAAGGCCCTTAGGTGATTGATGTTAAGTTTCCTTCCAAAAGTTCATAAGGAGTCTTGTTTTTCAGAGACCTTCTCAGACACCTGTTTGTAACATAACAGGCAGTATTGATATCTTCAGCCTAGAAGTTCTTTGCCAATCTAGAGTCAATCAACATGGTCCTTTCAATTTTCACTATAGTTCTATTTTTCCTCTCCACAACTCCATTTTGTTGAGGAGTTTTAAGAGCTGAAAATTATGGTGAATTCCATGCACTGCACAAAAGCCATCTGGTGTTGAATTTTCAAAATCAGTACTATGGTCAAACTTGATCCCGACAACCTTGCTTCCAAACTAATTCTGAATTTGTTTGATGAGGTTGATCAACAACTCAGTAGCTTCATCTTTAGATCTCAGGAACCTTACACAAGTATATCTTGGATAATCATCAACCACCACCATGATGTATCTTTTTCCACCCTTGCTTTGAACCTTCATAAGACCACAGAGATCGGTATGAATAATCTCAATAGGTCAAGTGGTACTTACTTTATGTTTGAGTTTGAAAGAGCTTTTTGTCTGCTTTCCTTGAGCACAAGTAGCACACACTATGGAATTGTTGAAGTTCATATTTGGCAAACCATGAAATAGGTCCTTGGATAATAGCTAGTTCAGCAAAGAAGGACTGACATGATCCAGTCTCCTGTACCACAAATCACATGAATCATCTTGATCTTTAAGACATGTTAGATTTTCCTCCTTTCGTGTTCTAAGATTTGCCACATACATGTTTCAGTACCTCTTTGTTGTTAGCACCACTTCTTTAGTATACAAGTTTGTAGCTGTGCACTTATCTGATAGAAAATTGACCTCATTTCCTTTGTCATAGATTTAAGATACACTAACAAGACTGTACTTTAATCCTTTAACATATTACACATCTTCAATAGCCTTCTCAAAACACTTCCCAATTTTTCCTATGCCCATTATGTAGCTTTTTTGACCACCTCCAAAAGAAACACTGCCTCCTTCAAATTCATTCAATGTGAGTAAGTTTTCAATCCTTCCAGTCATGTGCTTTGAGCTTCTACCGTCCATATAACAACACCGACTGCTTCTTCCTGAATTTCCCTGCAAGTGATCATATGTTAGTTTTGGGAACTCATTTTAATCTGAGCTCCCAATATTGAGATAGAGGCCTAATTACAAACTTCCTAGTCCAACTAGGCAAAGGTCTGTTCCTCAATTTAGGCTTAGGACCTTGTCCTTCCTTCACATTTTTCTTTTCTAAGTAAACAGATTGTTGTTTGTTCAGAGTTCTCGTAAGAACTTCACAGCTATCTTTAAGATGATCATTTCTTCCACAATGCAAACAAAAAAGTTTATCAGCAATAGAAACATATTTTCTGTTGGTATTATTAGGGGGGTGATTAATTTTGTTGACATAATATAGACCTCTCTTTTCAAGACCCCAGCTACTGGACATATCGCCTAGAAGTTTGGAAGATGCAGTCCACTTCATGAATTTGTTCAGGTCCTCCTTAACCTTTGTTAGGTCCCTTTCCATCACAGCATTTCTTTCTAAGGCTAAGTTCAACTTTGATTTAGCCTCTTTCAGTTTCTCCTCCAAGGCAATCTCATCCTCACTAATTTTTCTCTTTAACTTAGCATAAAACTCCATCAATTTCAAGAGTTCATCTTTTTCTGTTTCTAGAGCTACCACTTTAACTTCCAGATCAGACACTTGAGTAGTTAAGATAATTTTTTCATCAAGTGATACATCCACATTATTGCTTAACTAGTCTTTTTTAGCAGTTAATTCACGGATTGAGTCTATAAGGACACATGCGAACTTTTTTAACTTTATAATAGAATAAAGATCTAAATTATAATTTAACTCTAGCAAAGTTACATATTCCTCACCTCCTTATTTATCGTCTGACTAGGCCATAAAAGCAAACAAGTCATCATAGACTTCATCATCATCCTTTACAGCCAACATAGATGAATCCTTAGGTTGTTCTTCATCATCAGAACCACTTGAGGAATTTCCCCAGACCCCAAAGCTTTTATCACAATCTTGTTAGCAACTGCCTTTCTTCTGAACTTATCTAGAACCTGGTCCTTTCTTCTGTCTTTGACAACCCTTTCACCATCTTTGTGATCACCTTTTCCACGAGGACACTCCCTAATGAAGTGTTCGGGTTTGTCACAACTGTAACACAAATCAACATTTCCTTGAGATCGACCCACATTTCCCTTCTTTTCCATGTCATGACTTTTTCTGACAAATTTCTTGAATCTCTTAGTAAGGTATGCCATATCCACACCATCAATCTCCTCATCACTTTGAGAAGTCTTCAGTGCCAATGTTTTATCTTTCTTCCCTTCTCTCTTGGTTGTATCATGTTTCTTATTCAACTCATGAGTATGAAGTATGCTAATGAGAAATCCATTTTCAAAGTTTTCAAGTCCTTTATTCAGTAATAGCATCAACTTTGCTCTCCTATGAATTGGGAAGCACCCTGAGGATCTTTCTCACTTGTTTGCTTTGACTGATAGGTCTCCCAAGCACTTCAGCTCATTAGTTATAGCTGAGAACATGGTCCCCATGTTATGTATGGATTCTCCTTCATGCATAATGAAGTCCTCATACTGAGAAGTCAGCATGTCCACCTTGGACTCTTTTACTTGTTTAGTTCCCTCGTGAGCATTCCTCAGGTAGTCCCAAATCTCTTTGGCAAATTCACATGCCAAGATTCGGTTGTACTCCTAAGCTCTTATCCCACACACAATCAGTTTTGCTTTATAATTTTCCTCTATTTTCTTTCTGTCAGTCTCATGGTATTATTGCGTCATTTTAGGAACCTGCTTGGTTGTTTCACCCTCTTTCACTTTAGTCATAAGAATATATGTTCCATCAAGAACGATGTCCCATAGTTCACTATCCTCTGCCATTCGAAAGTCGTGCATGAGACCTTTCCACCATCCATAGAACTTCTTATTGCATCTAGGTGGTCTTGTGGATGATTGTCCTTCTTCCATGTTAAGTGGAGCAGTCATATTTATAGTAAATCTCAAGGTGTGAACCTGATAGTGATCCCTACTCTGATACCACTTGATGAGTTAATATGTTGCTAGCCCAGTAAGGAACCTGGTCCCTTTAAACACTATAAGCAAAACTAGAAGGAAGTAAATAGCAGGAAATAAATAAGCAAGGATTTTACGTGTAAAAAATTCATTACTCAAGGGAGGAAAAACCACGACTTGTCTCAATAGGATTTTCCAAACCAAATCCACTAATGGAGTTAGACTAAAGCATAACCAAATCTTGAGACTTACACACTGTCTACAAGGTATACAATACTCAAAATTGATACTAAACAATATTGATCATGTACCTTTATAGTTTAGGTATGATCTTACACTTTACAACACAACACAACAACTATTAAACTAGAGAACTACAAAAGTCTTCTATCAGGTTCCTCGTCTGCAGTAGCTGTATTTTCTTACACAAGGAGCCGAAAAGAACTTTTCAACACAAGAATATTCAATCTAAATTATGCTTGAAAACTTGAGTTTATTCCTTGGGCAAGCTCTTTTGATAATGCGACCAGTAAGTGCATGGACCACTAGTCCTTCAATACACTTCTGATAGACATTTCACCAACCACGACAGTTTTACCAGTTGTATCCCAAGTTCAGCTTCAACAAACCAGTCCAATGGTCTACCTGGTCCTTGACTTAGTTTGTTAATCATCAAAAACTTTAAAAGCCGTATATTTAACATTATTTTAAGTTACACTTCTCTTATGTGATGATCATGTTTAATAAGTTATATACTCTCACCTTATTGGGTTATTTAATCATGATAAGTTAATACATTTTGATGTAAACATCTGACATAAAACTTTTTTTAATTCAAAAAGTTAAAATAAGTATAATTTACCTTAAAAAATGAATTTCAAAGGATAGTATTTTGTAAAATTAAATTGTAGATATAATGTTTTATAGTACTATCTTTGTATAGTATGTTAGCAAGATACTCACTTTGAAGCCTTATGTGAACTACCATCTTAATTGCCCCATCAAATAAGTTTGCAATTCGTTAATATGTCTCATTGGGCAAAAGTTGTAACGGTTCAAGTGAAGAGTAGTTGAGATCCAAATTAGCAAAATAATAAAAAATAAATAAATAAAAGATAAATGCAGAAACAATAGGTGACTGATAAAATTCAAGTTCACTTTAATGGATGTAGTATAGTGTATGGATAGGCTCTTCCTACCATAACCAAAGGTCTTGATTTTGAGACTCGACAAGGAGGGCTATCCCAACTCCAAGCCCTACTCAATGCGAATCTGGATTAGTGAGCTCTAATGCCTTTATTGAAACAAATAAAAAGCCTAAAAAAGAAAACTTTCCTGTTACAAATGTTGGGCAAAATGCTTGGACAGCGATGAACTCAACAGTTCTTTAGTTTGAAACCTTAAATGGTGGTCTTCCTTCTGAAATGGTTCTTGGAGTTTATTCATTCTTAGTGATCCTATGATCTTTCTTGAGAGGAAAGATGGGAAGAAAAAGACATTTAAATAAAAGAACAAAATTCATTATTGAAGAAATTTACAACATTAAATCAATCAAATAACTTCTTCAATTTCCTCATACGTAAAGTCACATTCCATCCTTATTACAATCAAAATAAATCAAGACATCGTAAATGAAATAATTCGTGTATACACTCTGCATGTGAAATATTTAATTATATATACTTCACCTATCGATTTTCCCAAAGAGAGTACACATACGAATTATAGTTGCATTTTTCCTAGCAAAACTTTTTAAATCTGATTGTGTAAGAATAGTTTGAAAATTGTTAACGGAGGACCACTTGCCCATTAGCAATTGTGAGCATAAATTTGTCTTGAGAACTCCATAGTCATCTCTTGAAGCTTCAAAATCGTCTAAGTGGTTTGTAAAAGTTTTGACGTTTGACAACAAAGGGAGAAATGGATGTGTTGCTGTTTATAGTCCTATTTGTAAGCATTGTAATTTGGATTGACTGGTGTTTGACTTGCTTGAGGGCAAGCAAGAGTTCAAGTTGGGGGTAATGATGAGTTCGCATGTTGGACTCATATGGTGTCTAAATTGCATAAAAAATTATTGTCAATGTATTTTTTTACCTCATATATTAATTAGATTGTGTGTTTGATGCTAAAAATGAGGAAGGAGATGCACGGAAGGACAAGTCTTAGCAAAATAAGACAAAAGGAGAAAAATGACCAAAAAGACGGTGAAAATCGATTGTCACCGAATAATTCGACGGATCATTAAATCATCACGCTGACCATCTTTTTTTGTAGTGTCCAACCACAAGTGTTAGGCAAAGAAAAGTGACAAAAGTACAAATTCGATGGATTGCCAAATCAGTGAGGCAGCCAACAATACCGTCGCAAAACTTTACAGAAATTGACAAGCATGACATAAGATGTTGAGGTACAAAAGGGAAACGCAAGTCATGAGTCGGCAGATCGTCGAACCAATTCGGGGACACACAATCCCATCGCCTAATGTTATAGTGTCCAAGAGTTCAGAGCAGTTCAAAAAGACAGTCTCGTGCACATTTACGGATCGACGGATGTGTTTGGCGACGATCGATTTTTACCGTCGAATAGTGACGCATGAAAAAATTAAGGGCATTTTCGGGTGGAGTTTAAAAGGAAAAAAAGAACTTTTCTCAGTATAGATTGAGATACTTGATACTGTACTTTTACACAATTTTAGAGAGGAAAGAACATTCATCATAAAATACTACTTGTTTGAAGAAAGACTTTTTGTACTTGGCTTAAGGGTGAAGAATTGAAAAGGAGAAGAGGATTTGTCATCAATTTTTCTTTAAATTCCAGAACTCATTGTCCTAGATAATCCCTTTGCTAACTTAATTTTTGTTTTAGACATGAGTGGCTAAAAATTCCTATGTTGGAGATGTTCTTATTAATTGAATGTTGATATCTCATTATGGGTTTCTGAGTTAATTGAATTTTATATGTTAATTTGATATGGGTTTGCATATTCCTTCATCTATATTTGTAAATATATGGTTACAAACTTAGATTCATGTTTAGATCTTTGAATATTATATGAAAGTGAATATTCGAAGTGCAAGGATTGTGCAGTAGTCTTGGGTATCGCAGGTTTTGATTGAATTTTGTAATGGGGTTCAATTGACCAAGGTATCAGATTGACTAACTTTAAAATCATGCAAGTTTCGTCGACTTTTGTATAAATTGTGTATGTATATGAAGTCTTAACCGATTCATATCAATATGCCATAATTGACTTAACCGTAGTTATGGTTACAAGCTTTCTAGCCTATCGACAAGTGAATTAGCCATAGGATTCAATATTAGAGACCCACGTGCTGGAATTGCATTCAATTACGCGCAACCCCGACACGTTCCCTTCTCTTGATACTAAATCAATAGTCATGTCGCAAAATTAGTTACATTCTAGTTATTGAAATCAATTTTATAATGACTACAATTAATTAGTTTGATTAACTATTTCAAAGTTAGAATTAAACAACTTTCAATTCCGGTCAGTTCGACCTCAACTAGTTGGGAAATTATACTAATGACGACGGTCATATCTCTTATTTGTTTTGGGTATCCTTGAATGACACTAGATCGCTATAGGAATTCTCTAATCGATGAAAGACGAACGAAAACACATAAATGATCTAGAGAGTCATTGCCCAACTCTAAATTTGATTTCGATAACTCTACTAGACAAATGTTTACATTCTGAAATTGATGGAATCAAAGGAATTTAGTTTCGATTACCAAATCTCCTGGTGACCCAAACATTCAAAATTAGGCAATTTTTAAGCATTCAAAACTCACTTCTTTAGCAAAAACTCAATTTCTTACAAGATTTTCAACATTCAACTTTTAAAATCAATCAAATATGGCTTAGAACAACTACAATAAGGGTAAAATGATAATTTTATCAAAAGTACCAAAAATGAACTTTATGGTCACTACAAGCAGCATGTTGATGAAACACACTGTTAAAGGTTCTACATTGTGTCTTCTATACTAAGAGAATATTTTTAAAATATAAATAATTTTTATTAGGTATTGATAGATCAAAATATCTTTCAAATATTGATTGATTTTTATGCCCATAAATTTGCAGTAGGTTCAATGATATCTTAGCCCACAGAAAAAATCTATGAGAAATTTTGAGCCAAATCGAATCATATGTATCATTAATTTGGACCATGACATATATATTATATTAGAGTCATACTCACATAGTGCGATGATGGAGAAAACCTTAGTGATATTGCGAAATTGGTGTCTACAACGTCCACGACAAAGAAAAATTCAAAGAGAAGGACAAAAAAATTTCTTAAGGAATAGACATGACATCTTAATCGTAGACAAAGCATATAGTATGCATATTTTTAGATTCGATGATAGCAACAACAACAACAACATACCCCAGTGCCTCAAAAGGCTCCCGCTCATTGCGGGGTGAGGGGGGGTCGGATGTACGC
>JAOTQR010096170.1:20910-67489 GCA_025774065.1 Solanum ossicruentum | reverse complement strand
TATGGTAGACTACTTCTTAGAAGTGATTAAGGTACCAACACCTTAATTGGTTGATGACATACCGCCCCCATCCCAGACGATTGAGGTACCAATCCCTCAATTGGCTGATTGTTTATCACTCCCATCCGAGATGATTGAGGTACCAACCCCTCAATTGGTTGATGGCATATCACCCACATCTAGGTAATTGAGGCATCACCCCTCGATTGGCTATGATTAACTCACAATACAATAGTTACTTCACATGACATTAGCACATACATACTTCTCATGACATTGACATATACATACTTTTCATGACATCAACAAAATAGATACTTCTCATGATATCAACACACTCTTACCACCCTTTAATCATCATAAAGTCAATTAACTCATATGGCAAGTCTTAGGCCTTCAACAACTTAATGTATAATAACCAGATATTACATAAAACACTTGGTGGGTGTGCAATGCTAGTATAAAACCATGCAATTAAAGAGTGAAATTATGTAAGGAATCTTGAAGTAAATCATCCCACCAATACTTGGTAGCACCATCATGCAATATGCATCAAAACCCTTCATCAAATCTCAAGATATATTAATAGTCATAGCTCAAAACACGCATAAAAGGTTACACTATTACAAAATCATAACATAATTCATAATGAAAACCCGTATGTGAAATTAGCATAGAAACATGTATATTAGGTAAAAAGGGAGCTTGGGCACATTGTTTGAAAGGATCCAATGGTTGAAATCCACATACCTTGACTTTGGAGAATTCTTGAAGAAGATTGGAAATGGACATTTGAAGCTTGAGTGAAATCCTTAAGAACGGGATGAGTTTTGGGACTTGGAATTTGGGGTGAAATATTTGTCTAAGTATTTGAAAGAGTTTTGGGGTATGTTTTGTATGATATGGTGTTGAAATATGGCTAAATATAGGTGCTTTAACGTATAGGAAGACTTAGGAGGAAGACCAAAAAGTCTTGGACCGGACAAGCAAAGCAGTCAACAAAACACACATCTATGCGCCCTGTCCCCATCGCACTTGGAGCATGCAGAGCTTACAGGAAATTACAACTTGTGAAAATAAAATTGTGATTTGTTTGCTCTAAAATCGGAGTACGACCCATTCCCTAATCAATTTGACTCCTTGATCAAGAATATGAAGTCAGATTTTCGACATCACGCATGAAATTTGAGATATATGAAAATTATGATTCAGGGCACATCCGAGGCACATTTTTGGGCACTTTTTAGGGTCGTTCCAATGTCTCCCCCTTAGGAACATTCATCCCCAAATGTCAAAGAAATATATATGAGAAGAGTAATCATGAAGATATCAGCCCCAATAAGAATGCAACAATACATTTAAATATAAGTTTCAAAAATCTCAATACAAGTGTTAAAATCACATAGATGAATTAGAATTAGTACCTTATTCTTGTGTAGAATGGAAAAGATAAGGATATCATTTTCGCATGTACGCTTCAGCTTCCCATGATGACCTTCCGGACAAGTATGGGCGTTATGAGATTGTTGTTATGTCTTTTGGGTTGACCAATGCAGTGACTATATTTACGAATCTTATTAATTTTGTCTTTAAATCCTATCCTTATTTGTTTATGGAGGTTTTCATTGATGATATTTTGATCTATTCTCATAGTGAGGGGGAGCATGTGGCTCATTTGAGGCTAGTGGTACAAAGATTGAGGGAATAGAAGCTGCATACTAAATCTGAGAAGTGTGAATTTTTGTTAAAAGAAGTTTCCTTTGTAGGTCATGTGGTGTTGGGGGCTGGTATTAAGGTGGATCCTAAAAAGACAGATGTCATTAGAAATTGTCCTAGACTATTGACCCCACGGGACATTAGAAGTTTCTTGTGCTTAGCGGGTTACTATCAGAGGATTCTGAATGGATTATTGCTTCTCCCATGACTATGTTGACTCAAAAGAAGTCTAAGTTTGTGTGGACCAATAAGTGTATAAGCGTTTCCAAACCTTGAAGGATAAGCATGTGTCCGCTCCTATCTAGTCTTTACCGAAAGGGTTGGAAGGGTTTGTTGTGTATTGTTATACCTCCCACATTTGTTTGGGTTGTGTGTTGATGCAAAATAGTAAGGGTATAGCCTATGCTTCTAGGAAACTCAAAGTGCATGAAAAGAATTATCCTACTCATGATCTTGAATTAGCTACCGTGGTTTTTTCTTTTAAAATTTGGCATCATTATTTGTACGGGGTGCATGTTGATATGCTTACTAATCATAAGAGTCTCCAATATGTGTTCACTCAAAAGGATCTCTACTTGAGCGAAAGAAGGTTGTTATAACTTCTTAAGGATTTTGATATGAGTGTGCATTATCACCCTGGCAAGGCTAATGGTATGGCGGATGCTTTGAGTAGGATGTCTATAGGTAGTCTAGCTCATGTTGATGATGGGGGCAAAGAGGTGGCTAGGGAGGTCTATCAGTTTGCTAGATTAGGGATTAGGTTGGAAAAGGTTGATAATGGTGGCATTGTGATTTTTGATGGTTCAAAGTCATCCATTGTTAATGAGGTAAAAGCAAAGCAATATCTTGATCCCTCCTTATTAGAATTTAAGGCCTTGGTGATAGAGGGCAAGGTAGAGGTTTTCTCCCAAGGGGGAGATGGTGCCCTTAGGTACAAAGGTAGGTTGTGTGTGCCTTGTGTTGATGGCTTGAGAGAGAAAATTCTTGATGAGGCTCATAATTCTTCCTATTCTATTCACCCCGTTTCTACAAAGATGTATAGAGATTTGAGGGATGTGTTTTGGTGGGGAGGTATGAAGAAATACATTGTCAAATTATCTGCAGTTATCATAGTTTCCAACAAGTCAAAGACAAATACCAAAGGCCGAGTGTCCTACCCCAAGACATAGAGATTCCTATTTGAAAGTGGGAGGAAATTAAAATTGATTTTGCGGTTGGGTTGCCTAAGACTAAAAAGGGTTTTGATTATATTTGGGTGGTGGTTGATAGAATGACAAAGTCGGCTATTTCCTACTTGTTAAGACTACTTATAGGGTCCAAGACTATGCTAAATTGTACATTCATGATTTGGTGAGATTACACGGGGTGCCTTCTCTGTCAGTTAGTATCATGGTGTACAATTCACTTCACACTTTTGGAGGTCCTTCCGAAAGGGTCTTAGAACCACGGTAAAGCGTAGTACAACCTTTCACTCTTAAATGAATGGCCAAGCCGGAAGAACTATCCAATCTCTTAAGGATATGCTTAGGGCTTGTATTTTGGTGTTCAAGGGTAATTGGGATGATCATATTCCATTAATTGAATTTGCTTATAACAATAGCTACCATTGTAACATTGGTATGACTCCTTTTGAGGCCCTCTATGGTAGATGTTGTAGATCACCAGTTGGGTGATTTGAAGTGGGAGAAATGATTGTTTTGGGTTTGAATCTGTTTAGGGGTGCTATGGAGAAGGTATCATTGATTAAGGAAAAGTTGAAAATAGCCAAAAGTCTGCAAAAGTCCTATGACAATGTGAGAACCCTTTGAAGTTGGTCAAACAAATCATCAATTCTTAGAAGATGATACTTATTCTTTATGATAACCCTATTAAGTTGCCACTAATAAATACATATTCTAAGAAACACATCCTTCTTCTTCACAAACAACACTAGTGCACCCCAAGATGATTGGCTAGGCCTATTAGAACCCTTCACCAACAAGTCCCTCCATTGATCCCTCAACTGCTTTTATCCACCAAGGCCATACGGTACGGGGGAACAGAAATGGGTTGAGTATCGGGGAGGAGGTCTATATCAAAGTCTATTTCCCTTTCAGGAGGATCACTGGGAAGGACATTTGGAAAGCCATCAAGAAACTCATTTACCATTGGAACCAACTCTTTGGGAAGGACTTTGGAATCCACATCCCTAACCCTCACAAGATGATAAAGACACCCCTCAGAGATCAACTTTTGGGATTTAAAGCAAGAGATAAACCTACCCTTGACTCTTCCACTCAAGTATGAGTTCATTCGGGAATTAGAATATGACACTACGGGTTCTACAATCAATAGAAGCATAGTATTCATGCAACCAATCCATCCTAAGAATAACATCAAAATTGACCATATCCAATTCAACATGATCACAAGGTAATATTTTATAAAATATGTAAATGGGACAATTTCTATAGACCTTTCTATCAAACAATAGATGAACCAATAGAATTAGACACCTCATAAGACTCACAAAACAATTCGGGCTCAAAATGAAACTATTTGGCAACAAGAGGAGTAAC
This sequence comes from Solanum ossicruentum, assembly GCA_025774065.1. Lineage (NCBI taxonomy): Eukaryota > Viridiplantae > Streptophyta > Magnoliopsida > Solanales > Solanaceae > Solanum > Solanum ossicruentum. The sequence goes on along the minus strand of JAOTQR010096170.1, from coordinate 63,215 downwards.
AAAACAAAGAGTGGCACCCCGGGTCTATTAATGCATACACATCAAAGTCAAAGACTTTTAACATACCAATGATGACAATGGGCATCTCATAAACTCCTTGCCTCCCATACAAAGCATAAAACTGGTTGTATCTTGCCACCTTGTTAGCCTCCTCTACCGAAAGGAACAATATTGGCACCCCTTCATTGAGAAAAAACATTCTTATCCATGTTGCGATTCCATGCATAATCAACCACTTTGTAGCCTAGCACCCCATAACCATAGCAAGCATTAGTAGCTCTAATTCATGGGCCACTATGACCTTTATCACATTTCGAACACACAAGTCTAGGCATCACACAACCACCCTGTTGGGGCCTTGGGTAGTCATTGGCAAATTTGTCACTAGGAGCATGAGAGGACCATTAGACTTGGTGAAACCGGTCACCTTTGTAATTTTGGAACCTACTATCAAAACAGGCCCCCTAAGCATCATGACCCCTTCTCTTCCTCAATTTCTCCCCCTCCAATTGTTTAGCATGTCATTAAGCGGTACAAATTCATTTTATTAATCAACATAGTGGTACAACATTTTTCACTTACCAAATCAGAAACACCCTCAAAAAATTTATTCATTCTAGACCTTGAGTTGGCAACCTAGAACATATTTTGAGAATTGGTTGAACTTAAGGGCATACTCCCTCACACTCATAGATTCTTGCTTAAAATTCATGAACTCCACTAATTTAGCCTCCCTAAGCTCAAAAGGAAGAACTGGTTGTGGAAAGGTGTCTTAAACTCCTCCCATATGGTTGTTCCCCTTCTCTTCCTTCCTTTGAGTGTGCTAAATCTGAGCCACCCACTTGAGTTGGTAAGCTTCCAACTCTGGCTTTTCTTCCGACCTCACACCTATATTGGACAACACCTTGTATACCTCATCGATGAATTCTGTAGTGTTCTCATCCACTTTAGACCCATTAAACTTCGGTGGATTCATCCTTATAAAGTCTGTCACCCGAGATGCCAGAGTAGGAGCATGGGGGGCTTGGACCCCATGGTTGTCTTGGTTAGCCATAAATTTAGCTAGTAAGGTAAGAGCATCCCAGAGCTCACCATATGCCGGTTGTTCCTCGGTTGTGGAATCTTGTTCATCTTGTGTTACGCATGACCTAACATAGCAAAGAATAATCGTTAGGGGGAAAAACCTTACCTAAACTTCTATAGCACAACATAGAGTAAGAAGTAGGGAAACATTTCCTAAAACGTCTCATGGTTGTGGTGCACAACATGGCCATGAATAAGACTCTAATCAAAGTGGTGTGTTTGATGCCAAGGAGTATTCACAACCTAGTGCTCTGATACCAAGTTAGTCATAACCTAGGCAAAGGCCTAGATGTGACATAGTACATGGGGAACCCAAAGGTACCCCAAGCAAGCCTCTTAGCATATTATTATACATCCTTGATCGTGGAAGCAGTAAAATAATATAAAAGATAGAAATAGGGATAACTGGGTCAAAGGGACATCTTTCATAGCATAAATATCATAGAGTCATGAGAGTCAAAGCTCATAGCAACATACATAACATGTCCAACAAAACCTCTAACCATAGAACTTAGCACGGGCTATGATAAGCAACTGTGCTCACCCTCATAGTCAAGTATACAATAATAAGGAATACAAGTCTTTGTACATATTATAGTATCAATGTCAATGTCCCTGAAGTTGATGACTTTTAACTTGCTATGTAGGGAAATTGTACCAGCCATGTGGAGGAGGAGGATGATCAAGTGGGGGCTGGTTCCTACATGGTGATATCATGTAGGTAAAAGTATGCATTAGTATATTTGAATGTACTATGTAGGATGTATTGCAACATTAGATACGCAACATAGTCAAAATGCATAATTAGGCAATAGGTGAACATATAACAATAAAACATGCATGAATGATAGTTGAAGTAAACATGCTTATATTTAGAAGATAACACAAGTATAGAACTAGACCATCATCATAGACCATGCAACTTAGTACATGGTATCTAAGGTAGACCACCCCTTAGAAGTGATTGAGGTACCAACCCCTCAATTGGTTGATAACATACCGCCTCTATTCGAGATTATTGAGGTACCAACACCTCAATTGGTTAATGGCATACTACCCCCATCTGAGATATTTTAGGTACCAACTCTTCAATTGGTTGATGGCACAATGCCCTCATCCAAGATTTTTGAAGTACCAACCCCTTAATTGGTTGATGGCATGCCACCCTCATCAAAGACGATTGATGTACCAACCCCTCAATTTCATGATAGAATACCACCCCCATCTAGGTGATTGAGGTTACCCTTAATTAGCTATGGTCAACTCACAATACAATAGATACATCACATGATATCAATATATAGATACTTCTCATGACATTGACACATACATACTTCTCATGACATGAATGTGATAGATACTTCTCCTTATGTCAACAAATTTTTATCACTCTTTCATCATCATAAAGTCACTTAACTCATATGCCAAGTCTTAGGCCTTCAACAACTCAATAAATAATAACCGAATATTTCATCAAACACTCAGTGGGTGTGCAATTCTAGTATAAAACCATCTAAATAAAGAGTGAAATCATGAAAGGAATGTTGAAGTAAATCATGCCACCGATACTTGGTAGCACCATCATGCAATATAGATCAAAATCTTCATCAAATTGTAATATAGATATAAGATTCATATCTCAAAACATGCATAAACAGTCACACTTTCACAAAACTCCAATATAATTCATAGTCAAATTCATAATAGAAAACCTATATGTAAATCAACTTAGAAACATGTAGTTTAGGTAAAGGGAGAATGGGCACCATAGGTGACACGACCTAATAGTTGAAGCCCACATATATTAACTTTTGAGAATTCTTGATGGAGATTGGAAATAGAGACTTGAAGCTTGAGTGAAATACTTAAGATCTTGATAAGTTTAGGGACTTGGAATTTGGGGTGAAATATATGTCTATGTGTTTGAAAGAGTATTAGGGAATGTTTTGTATGATATGGTATTAAAATATGGCTAAGTATATGTGTTTTCATGTTTAGAAAGACTTATTCCCAAGACAAAAGATTCTTGGACCGAAGAAGCAAAACAATCAACAAAATACACATCTGCTCGCCCTGGCTGCATCGCCCCAGGGGAGCGCAGAGCTCACTGGAAATTGCAATTTAGCAAAATGAAATTATAATTCGTTTGTTCTAAAATCAGGGTTAGACCCATTTCCTACCCAATTTGACCCCCTGATCAAGAATATAAAGTCAGATTGTTAATATCACGCATGAATTTTAAGACATATGTAAATTATAATTTCGGGCACTTCCGAGGCATAATTTTTGAAACCTTATAGGGTCGTTTCAATTGTCTCTTTGCATTGAACTTTTAGTGTAAGGCCTGCAACATTATGATTTTTCCTTTAGTCTTATGTATCAATTTGGAAATTTTATCATCTTGCTTGTATCGTTTAGTTTATGCTTAGCAGGCACTATCGAGCATGCTATGTTTTAGGAGTCATTACCATAGTAAATTACTAACGATCAAAGTGTGTAGAGGGATGTACATCACACAGTTGGGGATCCTAGTGACGTATATCATACAGTTATGTATTCGTTTTTCATCTGTAACCCAATTTTATGCCTTTATTGATGATATCCATCACTTTTACTCGAGGTCTATCAGGAACGGCCTCTCAAGCTATGTTATAGAAGTAAGATCTGTATACATTCTATTCTCCTCATACCTACTTTGTGAGACTACACAGGGTATGTTGCTAGAGGTGGTTGTCATGCATGCCGAAAGGTGTTAGATACCGACAAGTTATGCAACATATTAAATCTGCCACTACTTAATGGGTTACTTATCGGGTGTGTTCATTATTGTGTAATTGTCATTATTACATTGATGTAATGACCCGGTATAACACCATGCAATTTGTGAGATGGGAATGGAACCTTCAAGCTAACACTAAGTTCTCTTGCAAGCCTTCAATATAAGCTCATTTATATGTTTTGGGCTCATCATGGGTCCCCAACATCAAGCCAAGTTCAAAAGAATTCCATTAGCTAAGCTTCTCACAAGAATATATAGAAGGATCAACTTTCAATGATTATATCTCTTAACACTCGTACTAGGTATCCTACCACGTACAAAACTTAAGCTCTTTGAATTTGCTTTCCAATACATCTGATCATACCTCATTTAGGGTTTGGATGAAGAAGTTATACCCATTTTTATAAAGTCATCATGTACTTTGTAGCCTCCATTTTTCTAAGGCAAGCCACACGGGAAGCCATATGGGCCATATGGCTTCTCACGAACCCTAGGGGTGGGGTATCATGAAATCTCTTTCCAAAATTATATTCTAAGTGTGGAATCAAGTGTTGTGACTTAGTAACTTTATACGGACACTTGTACGGCCCGTGAAGCTTCACAAAATCTATATGACCTTCATTGGAAACTCCTTTGTCTTGAAGAAATTTTCTGAAATATTTCTAAGTGTGGTCTCACGAGCTCCTATACAGCCTGTGTGGCTTGACGCGGTCCAATAGGCCTCTACTATAACCTCACTTAGATTGATTTTCTTAAAATTTCTAAATATGGTCTCATGGGCAGTCACACGGACCATGGAGCCCCTCCGTATATATGACTTTTGTAATAACAATTCTAACTATGGGTTACCCTTCGTCATGTAAAATTTTGTCTAATTGTGGATTCACATGCTGGTATACGAACAATATAGTTCCACATGACCTGTGTCCCCTCCCTTGAAGCAGTGATATGCAATTTTTTAACTCATCTAATTAATGGCATTTTTGTAAATACGATCTTTTTGGATTTCTTATGCTATCTAAAGACTTCGTAATGACCTAAACCTTATTTCTAATATTCAAATTTACTCCTCACATTTGAATACTCTTTCAAACTTGTCTCTAAGAATTCTTGTGGATTTCAACTTGGGGATCAAGGAAAACTCAATTCTTCTTAAAATTTCTCTTCAAACTTCTTCATTTAGTGAAGGTATATGATTTTGATCCTTGATTCATTCCAATCAAAGAGACACAAATCTTTTCAAGAAATTTTTTATGGAATTAAGTTTACTTTGAATGTAGGTTTCTATTATTTTCATTTATTAAATTCAATTAAGGTATGGGTTGTATTAATTTGATGATTTCAAGTTACTTTAATGCCTAACTTGATGAATTTCATTAAAGTAATGAAGTTATGAAGATGCATGTCCCCATTAAAGCATGTTTGTGCATGGGTGATTTATGTTATGATTTTAAATGTTGATATATTTATATTTTCATTTGAATTTCATATTATATTTCTGATTTTTGATTGATCTCAATTACTCATGCTATTCTCATATCATTCACGGCATATGCATTCATGAATATTAGATTTTTTATCGACATTATGTAGTGGGTTAAGCCTGATTATGATTATTTATATGATTTGACAAGATTATGGCTATGACAAGGATATGCTCACATATAAGTCTAAGATTATGGCTCATTGAATAATTAAGGGTGTTTACACCATATGTTTAAGGGAGCATTGATTGAGCATTGAGGCGGGTGGGCTATGCCCAAGGGTCCATACTCATTTCTCAAAAGAATGTTCTAAAGGAGCTAATCCCATGCATAAAAACTATTACATGAAGAATTCTTTGGCCTTTCACCAATTACGCATGATTATGAAAAATGTTATTTGACCTTTAAGCCTAAGAATACATGTAACGATCTAAGTCTTATACCTCTTTTACAAGCATATATTTATATGTATTCTTGTTGTATTATGACCTAGTACCAATGGATTGGAGGCGAGTTGGGTTATCCCCATGGGTCCATACTTCTTTCCTAGCACTATGTGCCTAACATTTGTAAGTTTATGCCCCAAGAGGGAAAAAAAAGTAGAAGAATGATTATGGATTTACCTTTGGTAAGTAGGTCACCTCTTTATCTGTTGTGGGGTAGATGACGGAGTTCCAAGTTATAGCTCACTTGGTATTATGTTGGTTATTGTCCCATCCTCAATATATATGAAGTATTTTCACATTCATGCATCATGTATCTCATGTCATATTGATATGAATTATTCCTTTGTTATATGATTCCTTCTATATATGTGCCCTTGTCATCTAATATTGAAACGCAGGTTTGGTAAGTTATATGCATTGCATTCCGTATATATAGTACATCCAAACTTACTAACATATACTTTTGTGTACATGATCTCATCATGTTGGGACCAAGGGTTACAATCATCCACCATGTGGGGTCTAGCTCGGATCTCATGTTGTTCTTATTATGGTGAGTCCTATCTTCTAAGGAGAAATTACCATCCTTCTACCTATAATGTTTTATTTTTATCTATTTTCTTTATATTGAGGGCGAGCCTGGGGTATGTCTTGGCCCTCCACCTATCTTATGTTTAGAGGCATTGTTGGACATCTTGTAATCTCCTTCTAAGATTATATGTTATGTATCATTTGGAGATTATGTTATGATTTGATCAACTGTTGGTTATTAATATGTGAAATGGATGTGAGTCTTATGATATGGTTTACATGTTATGTGAAAGATCCTATATCCCGAGTTGCCCCTATTGAGTGAGTCATACTTACCCGCCCTTAGTATTTATGTTCTATGTGCTTCATAAATTCATGTTACTCCCATTCCCGGTGGTATCCCCATTATGTGATTCCTATTCTCAAGTCCCTTAGAATTATGTTTTTATTATTTGAATGATCTTCTGAACAAATGATGTGAGTAAGGATACTATGAGGCTTGTTTGGGGACTCTTGGGTTCCCATTCTCCATGCCACTCCTAGACCTTTGGTACGGGTCATGAAAATCTTGGTATTAGAGAAGTAGTTTTGTAAATGATCCTCGGAGTCCAACATGCTACATCAAGTAGAGTCCTATTCATCAGTGTGATGTGCATAGTGCTTATGATGGTAGGATGCAAAGGTGTTTTAGGAATTATCTCACTTCTTCATGCCTTATGTATTCTATGGTTCGTACATTTGGTTTCCTTGTCTTGATGGTGTCCTTGCCCCTTTAAAGAAGATGCCTCGAGAAAGAGCTCATAGATTAGCCCTAGCTAATATGGGTAGAGCACCTCAAGTGCGTATGGGTGATCCCATGTCTAATGGTGAATTCCATATGACCTTTGCTAGGCTTGCCTAGCTGGTGATATCTCTGACTAGAGAGGCTAATCTTCCAATGGATCCCACTCCCGCTTCTAGGGTGAGGGATTTCACCCGAATGCATCCTCCTAAGTTTATGGGTATAAGGCTAATGAGAATTCTCAAGAGTTCATTGATGAGCTCACCAAGGTGTTGAATATTATGTGCTTCACTTTGGTGGAGAAAGGGGAACTGGCTACTTATTAGTTTAAAGATGTCGCTGAAGTCTGGTACACCAAGTGGTCTATCGAGAGGGTTTGTGGTGATGCTTTCAATTGGAGGATTTCCAGCATGCCTTTCTGGATCGCTTCTTTCCACTTGAGAATAGAGAAGACAAGATGATTGAGTTAATCAACCTCAAGCAAAGTGGTATGAGTGTGAGGGACTATGCCCCCAAGTTCACTAAACTTTCCAAGTATGCTCCGACACTTATAGCTAATCCTCGTGCAAGATTACACAAGTTCATTTTTTGTATCTCCCACTTGCTTATGAAAGAATATTGTGTGACCATGCTCTTATAAGATATGGGTATCTCTGGAATTATAGTGTATACTAAGCAAATCGAAGAGGAGACGCTGAAGTAAAGTAGAGTGCATGATCCTAAGAGGGCCCATTTTGATAGTGGATTCTTCGGGTCTCGGGTGGTAGTTTCGGTTGCTATCAATAGGGCCAAAGTTCTAATACTACGATCACTAATGCTAGAATACCTCCACCTAGTACTCTTGTTGGTGATGGACTAGTGCCTCCATGATGTGACAAATGTGGGAAAATCCATTTATGGAGGTGCTTATGAGGTTTGGGTGATTGTTTTGGTAGTGATGAGGAAGGGAAAATACATGTTGAGTCCCCAAGGGCACCAAAGAATGGCCTAGTGGCTCAATGTATTCTAGCCCAGCCAAGAGCTCCGCCTGGTTGAGTCCCTAGAAACAACAGGTTTTTTGCTCTTCATGTCCATCAAGAGTTAAGGAGGCTCCAAATATTGTGATTGGTACGCTCAAAGTCTTTGATTTGGATGCTTATGCTTTGCTTAATATGGGAGCAAACTTTTCTTTGTAACTCCTCTGTTGGACGTTAAGTTTTATTTGAATCCTGAAATAATGAGAGACCCCATTTCAGTTTATACTCCCATGGGTGAATTTGTTGTTGCTCACAGGGTTTATCATGGTTATCTTTCCTCTTTGTTGTATAAAGTCTTTCTGTGTGATCTTATGGAACTTGCGATGTTTTATTTTTATGTGATTCTTGGGTTGGATTTTTGGTTGCATGCATCATATGCCTCTATAGATTGTCAAATAGAAGTTAAAGTTCCAATCTCCCAATGAGCCCATTCTTGAATGGGAGAGTTGTGACTTCGCTATTAAAGGTCAGTTTATTTCCTACCTCAAGGGTTGGAAGTTGATATCGAAGGGGTATATTTATCATATTGTGAGGGTCAATGATGTGGAGATCGATTCACCTACTCTTGACACAGTTCTAGTGGTGAATGAGTTTCTGGATGTGTTTCACGAAGACTTGCCTGGTATTCCTCCCGAAAGGGAAATAGACTTTGGCATAGATCTTATCCCTGATGCTCAAACTATCTCTATTCTTCCGTATCGTATGGCACAGGCTAAGTTAAAATTGTTGATGGACTAGTTGAAACATTTGTTAGAGAAGGGTTTTATTAGGCCTAGTATATTTCCATGAGGTACTTCTGTGTTATTTGTAAGGAAGAAAGACGGATCTCTTTGGATGTTTTTGATTATAGGCAATTGAATAAAGTGACCATTAAAAATAAGTACCTGTTTCCTAGGATGGATGACTTGTTCGACCAACTTCTAGGGGCTACCAACTTCTCAAAGATTGAACTCCCTTCCGAGTACTATCAGTTGAAGGTTAGAGAGTATGAATTCCTAAGATGGCTTTGCGACTAGGTATGGACACTTGGATTTTGTGGTGATGTCGTTTGGCTCAACTGATGCTCCATATATTTTAACAAATCTCATAAATTGGGTGTTCATGCCATTCCTTGATAGCTTTGCGGTTGTCTTCATTGGTAATATCCTCATATATTGTCGAAGTGAGCAGAAGCATATAGATCATATGAGGTTTGATCTACAAACCTTGAGGGAGAAGAAGTCGTATGCCAAGTTTAGCAAATGTGAGTTTTGGTTGGGTGAAGTAGTTTTTCTTGGTCAAGTGGTGTCTGATGATGGTATAAAGGTGGACCCAAAGAAGGTAGAGGCTTTGAATAATTAGCCTAGACCGTTGACCTCTTCAGACATTTGGAGCTTTCTTAGGTTGGCTTGTTATTGTAGAATGTTTGTTGAAGGGTTCTCATTCATTGTCTCTCCATCGAATAAGTTGACGTAAAAAATGTTTACACTGGTGTGGTCGAATGAATATGAAAAGAGTTTTCAAACTTTGCAGCATTAGCTTACATATGCTCTTGTTTTGACTTTACCAAATAACTTGGATGGGTTTGTGGTGTATAGTGATGCTTCGTCGATTTGGTTGGGTTGCATACTCATGCAACATGGTAAGTGATAGCTTATGCATCAATGCAATTGAAGGTGCATGAGCATAATTACCGACTGATGACCTTTAGTTAGTGGCAATTGTATTTGCCTTGAATATTTGGAGGTATTATTTGTATAGGCTGCATGTTGATGTTTTCACCGATCAAAAAGGTTTGCAATATGTTCACTCAAAGGGATCTTTACTTGATGCAAAGGAGATGGTTGAAACTCCTAATGCACTACTATATGAGTGTTCAATATCACCTTGACAAGGACAATCTTGTAGCCGATTGTCATAATAGGCTATCTATGGGAAGTATGACTCATGTTGAGGAAGAAAAGAAGGTGTTTGAAAGAGATGTCTGTCATTTGGCAAGATTGGGTTTTAGCGTCACGACCCAAGGCTAGGTCCTAGATGTAACACGACGAATGGGGAACCTGAAGGGACCCCAAACAAGCCTTTTAGCATATCATTACACATTCTTGGTTGCAAAAGCAAATAAACAATAGTAAGAGAACATAAATAAGGGCAACGGGACTAAGGGAGTCTTTCATAACTTAAAACATACAAGAGTCAAGAGAGTCAAAGATCATAGCGTCATTGTATAAATTGTCCAATAGCATCTCTAAACTTAGACTTGAACGGGGGCCAAGACACTTTATAGGCTCACCCTCATAATAGCAAATATACAACATAAGGAGATAACAAAAGAACAAGAGTAGCATAGCTTGTGTCTCCAAACTTGAGGACTCACCAAAACATGCCTTCAAGATGTCAAATTAGCCATGTGGAGGAGGATAGTCAAATGGAGCTCCGGTTCCAACAGGATAACATCATGTACGCATAGAGTATGCGTTAGTATATTTGAATGTACTAAGTAGGTAGGATGCAAAGAAAAATGAGATAGCTACTAAGCATGCAGGATACAAAACAATAAGAGATAGACATCATAATGAAAATGCATAAGTATGATTAATGGATAAGCATAATAATAATATGGCATGCATGATCAATGCTTGAAGTTAAACATGCTTGCAAATCATTCAAAATGCATTGAATGTAGTACATAATGTGGCAATAGACCTCAACTAACATAGAATAAGACCAAGCGAGCTACAACTTGGAATCCCAATGATTACCCCTCACTGATAAAGAGGTGGTCTACTTGCCAAGGTAAATCATACTTCAAACTTTTGGGAACATGACCCAATTTTGTATGAAGTAACCTTTCTTACGAGAACATGACCCAATTTCAGCAAGGATTTCAGTAAGAACTTCACCTTACGGGAACACGACCCAATTTCGGGAAGAAACTCAAGAGAAAGTGTACAAAATGGATCCACTAGTATAGCAAGGGTAAAACATAATCCTGTGGTGGCATATAGTTCTAGGAAAGAGAGCACTCTCTCAATCCATTGGTGCTAAGTCTAATCCCACGAAATACATAAAATAGTCATAGCTTTAATAACTTGTAAGAAACATAGCATCATGACATGAGTAGCTGTTTAATATGCATGACCTCTAATAGTGAGCCTAATTTTAAACATAAGAATATATCATCATCAATCATCAATCATTACCGTAGATTATCATCAACATCAAATGCTCACAAGAGGTAAACTCTTTGAAAATTGGTCTTAACATCATACTTGCATAAAGATAGACGATTTCATGAATTCATAACACATTTGATAGCCCATATTCATCATAAAGTAACTTGACTTATTAATGGTGCAATAGATCATCAATAACTTGAAAACCCTTAAAAGGGCCTTTTTTTAAACACTTAGTGGGTGTGCAATGCTAGATAAAAATCATGCTATTCAAGAGTGAAGTTGTGCAAGAAAACTTGAAGTAAATCAACCAACCAACACTGGGTAACATCCTTAAGCAATATACATTAAAACCCTTCATGAAATCTTAAAATAGATCATAGATTAGTAGCTCAAAATATGCTTAAACAGTCTCACTTTTATAAAACTCCAAGGTAGTTCATGGTCAAATTCATAATAAGAAGACCCATAAGTAAACTAACTTAGAAACATACAATTTATATGAAAAGGGAGTTTAGGCATCATGGGTCAAAGGACCCAATTTTTGAAACCCACGTACCTTGACATTGGAGATTTCCTTGAAGAAGATTTGAATGGAGACTTGAAGCTTGAATGAAATCCTTATATCCGGAATGAGATTGGGACACTTGAAATTTGGGTGAAATATTTGTCCAAGTGTTAGAGAGGGTTTTGATGAATGTCTTGAATGATATAAGGTTGAAAAATGACTAGGTATAGGTGTTTCTACATATGGGGAGGCTTAGGCAAAATACCCAAAGGCTTTGACCAGAATAAGAAAATTGGGAAATTTTGACACAAGGGCACGCCCTAGTTGCGTCGCGCTAGCGGCGCGAACCGTTACTGGAATTGCAGAATTTGAAAAATTAAATTTTGCTATGGTTGCTCTAAAATACGGGTTATATGCATTTCCCACTCATTCTTTCCCCTTGAAAAAGAATATGAAGTTGGATTTTCGATATCACACTCGGATTTTGAGATATATGGAAATTACGATTATGGGCACTTCCGAGGTACATTTTTGGGTACTTTTTAGGGTCACTTCAGTTAGTGGATGACTCTAATGATGAACTTTGAGATATATCAAATTTGTGATTATGGTCACTTTCGAGGCACATTTCGAGCACTTTTCGGGGTCATTTCCGCTAGTGGATGACTCTAATGATGTTGGTATTCATGTTCAAAATGTGGCCAAATCTTTGATGGTTGTTGATGTAAAATCTAAGCAATATCTAGATCTATCATTGATTGAGTTGAAAAAATTGGTTGCCGAAAATAATACAGAGGTTTTCTCCCAAAGGGGGCGGCTATATGTTCCAGATGTAGATGATCTTAGGAAGGTAATTATGAGTGAAGCCCATAACTCTCATTATTTTATTCAGCCGGGGTCTAATAAGATGTATGGGGATCTGAAGGCGATGTATTGGTGGAATGGTATGGAGAAGTACATAGTCAAGTTTGTAATTGAATGCCCAAATTCTGAACAAGTGAAGGTAGAGCATCAAAGGCCTGGTGGGTTGGATTAAGACATTGAGATTCCCACTTGGAAGTGGGAAGATGTGAATATGGACTTTGAGGTTGGTTTGCTGAAGACATGTGGACTCCATTTGGGTTATTGTTGATCGGATGACCATGTTAGCTCATTTCCTACCAAGCAATACAACTTTTGGTGCCAAAAATTATGCAAGGTTGTACATCTAAGAGTTGGTGAGGTTGCACGGTGTGCCTACATCTATCATATCAAATTGTAGTACCCAATTTACTTCTTACTTTTGGAGGTCATTTAAAAAATGGCTTGTTACTAAGGTTAAGTTGAGCACCATCTTTCATTCTCAAATCGATGGGCAAGCCAAGAGGACAATAAAAATATCAGAGTATATGTTAATAGCTTGTGTGTTGGAATTCAAGGGTTATTAGGATCACCATCTTCCACTCATTATGCATGCTCATAATAATAGCTTTCATGGTAGTATTGATGTGGCACCGTTTGAAGCCTTGTGTGGGAGAAGGTATAGGTCATTAGTAGGGTGGATTGAGTTGGGGGAGATGGCATTTATTAGCCCAGATTTAGTGTTTGAGCTATGGAGAAGGTGAAGTTGATTAGAGAGAGGATGAAGATGGCCCAAAGTCGTTCAAAGTCCTATTCAGATGTTAGGATGAGGGACCTTGAGTTCCACAATTGGGATTAGGTGTTTTGAAGGTTTCACCTATAAATGGAGTGATGCATTTGGGAAAAAGGAATGTTAAGTACAACCCTCATGAGATTGTTGAGCAGATTGGGAATGTGGCTTATAGGTTAGAGTTGCCACTAGATTCACCCGGTCATACATGTATCCATTTTGAGAAAATTGATTGTTGATCCTTGTACTATTGTGATTTGGAAGGTGTTGAGGTTAAGGAGAACTTGTCTTAAGATAATGTTCCGGTTGATTTTTAGGATAGAAAAGTAAAGCATTCTTGTAATAGGTATGTGGCTTCGATTAAGGTGTTTTGGAGGAATCAATATGTGGAGAGTGTAACATGAGAGGTAGAGTTGGACATGATGAAACGATACCCATATCATTTCAATATACTCAAGCCCAGGGTATTAGGTTCTTCCTTTGTCCAAGTGATTTTACTTCTTGCACTCTTGAGTGTCATGACATGACATGCATATATGTGCACAAAAATGATTCTAATGTTGTTTTGATATTAGCTTCAATGACATTATGAGTTTCAAGTAATAATCTATGCATTGTATCTTGTGATTTAAAAGTTTTATGTTCTAATTCAAGCCTTATTCTTGCACATTCGAGGATGAATCTTCCAAAAGGGGAGATGATGTAATGACCCCGTGTAGTACCTCGCAAGTTTTGAGGTTGGAATAGAACCTTCAAACGTAAGCTAAGTTCTCTTGAAAGCCTTCATTACTATCTATTTATATGTTTTAGGGTCATCATGTGTCCCCTACATCAAGCCAAATTCAACGGAATTCCATTGGCCAAGATTCTCACAAGAACCGATCAAACTGTCAACATTAAATTGTTATATCTCTTAGCACAAAATGAATTGTGTCTCCTACGACCTACCAAATTGAAGCTCTTTGAATTATCTTTCCAAGACATTTGATTTTACCTTATTTAGAGTTTGGATAAAGATGTTATGCCATTTTTATAAAACCCAGATATGCAGTGTTGCCTCCATTTTTCTAAGTTAGGCCACACTAGCACCCATACAGGCCGTGTGGGTTCTCACGAACCGTTGGGTGGGGTATCATGAAATTTCTTCCCAAAAATAGATTATATGTGTGGAATTACATCTCGTAACTTGGTACCTTCATACGGACGCTTGTATGGCCAGTGAAGCTTCACACGGTCCGTACGACCTTCATTGGAAGAACATTTGTCTTGAAGAAATTTGCTGAAACTTTTCTACGTGTGGTCTCACTGGACCTATACGGCCCATGTGGCTTCACACGGTCCATGAGGCATCCAGTGTAACCTCAATTAGACTTTTTTTCTAAAAGTTTCAAAATATGGTCTTATGGGCGGCCACACAGGCCTTGTGACCTAACACGGCCCATGGAGCCCCTCCATATAGATGACTTTTGTAAAAAAATTTCTAAGTATAGGTTACCTTTCATCAAGTGAATTTTTTCTAAGTGTGGGTTCATGGGCTGGTACATGGACCGTGTAGTGCCATAAAACCCGTGTACCCTCCCTTGAAGTAGTGACGTGCAATTTTTCAACTCGTCTCAGTAATGGCGTTTTCATAAATACAGTTTATCCTAATAGTCTTTTGGGATTTTCTATACTATCTAAACACTTCCTAATGACCTCAACCTTATTCCTAATATTCAAATTCACTCCTCACATTTGAAAATTCTCTCAAATTTCTCTATAAGAAGTGTTGTGGATTTCAACTTGGGGATCAAGGAAAACATAATTTTTCTTCAAAATTCTCTTGGAACTTCTTCATTTAGTGAAGCTATGTCGGTTTTTATCCTTGATTCCTTCAAATCAAGAACACCCGATTCTTTTCCAAAAATTTGCCGTTATATTAAGTTTACTTTGAATGTGGGTTTCCATTGTTTTGATTTATTAAATTCAAATAAGGTATGCGTTGTATTTATTTGATGATTTACGTTACTTAAGACTTTACTTGATAAATTTGATTGACGTTATGAAGTTATGAAGATGCATGTCCCCTTAAAACCTTGGTTGTGAATGGGTGATTTATATTATGATTTTAAAAGTAGATTTAATTATATTTTCACTCAATCTTGATATTATATTGTTGATTTTAGATTGCATCTCAATTACCCATGCTATCCTTACATCATACATAGAATATGTATTCATGAACATTGGATTTTTTATAAATATTATGAAGTTGGTTAAGCCAAATTATGATTATGTATATGATTTGATAAGATTGTGGTTACGACAAGAATGTGATCACATATATGTCTAAGATTATAGCTCATTGAGAAATTACGGGTATTTACACTGCTAAGTTTAAGGGAGCATCGATTGATATTTGAGGCAGGGTGGACTATCCTCAAGGCTCCATACTCATTTCTCAAGGTGTTCTAGAGGAGCTGATCCTATGCATGAAAATTAGATGTTTTTGGCCTTTTGCCTGTTATGCATGATTATGAAGAATGTTATTTGACCATTAAGCAGATGAATGCATATAACGATTTGAAAGTCTTATGCCTCATTTACAAGAATGTATGTATATGTATTCTAGTGGGATGTTTACCTAGCACCAATGGATTGGAGACAGGGTGGGCTGTCCCCAAGTGTCCATACTCCTTTCCTTGAACTATGTGCCTTAAATAGGTATATTTATGCCCCAAGAGGGAAAAGAAGAAGAATAATGATTATAGATCTCCCTTTGGAAAGTAGGTCACCTCTTTATCCGTTGTGGGATAGACGATGGAGTTTGAAGTTGTAGCTCACTTGGTCTTATGCAAGTTATGGTCTTTTGTGTAAAGTATTTTCACATTCATGCGTCATGTATCTCATGGCATATTAATATTTACTATTCTTTTGTTATATGATTCCTTCTATATATGTGCCCTTGTTATCTAATATTGAAATGCAGCTTTGGTTAATCATATGCATTGCATCCTGCATACCTAGTACAGGCAAATGTACTAATGCATAATTTTGCCTACATGATCTCACGATATGGGGACACATGATTTTGATCATCCACTATGTGACTTCTAGCGTGGATCTGAAGTTGTTTTTGTTGTGGTGACTCCTATCTTCAAAGAACAAACCACCATCCTTCTACCTATAGTGTTTTTATCTAGTTTATTTATATTATGAGTGAGCTCAGGGTATGTCTTGGCCCGCGACCTATCTTATGTTTAGAGGAATCATTGGACATCTTGTAAACTGAAATGACCCCAAAATGTGCTTGAATATGTGCCTCGGAATGGTCGGAATTTTAAATTTGATATATCTGAAAATTTGTGTGCTATCTCAAAAATATAGCTTCATATTCTTGTTCAAGGGGTCAAAATTAGGTGAAAAGGGGTCTAACCCCGATTTAACAACAAAAGAATGGAAATTATGATTATTCAAGTGGCAAATTCTAGTTAACTATTTGTGCCCCTGGCGCCACGTAGATGAAGAAAAGTTGTCTCTGCGTTCTCTCTGCGACACGGAAAGGTGTATTTTTTGTTTAGTGATTTTCTATGCAGTCCAAGACTTTTAGGTCTTGGGCATAAGTGTTCCCAAATGTGTTTTTACCCATACTTAGTCATTTTTCACTCTCATATCATCCTAAACATTTCGTAGTACTCACTCAAACACTTGCAATTTTTTTACTCCTCAGTTCAAGTCTTAAAACCCTCATCCAGAATTAAGGATTACCTTCAACCTTTAAGCCTCCATTTTCAATCTTCATCAAAAATTTCTCCAAAGCTAAGGTATGTAGGTTTTAGCCATTGGATCCTTTCACATATGGTGCCCTACTCTCCTTTTTACTCAATTTGCATGATTTAAAGTTGATTTTACAAATGGATTTACTAGTATGAACAAATCTTTGAAAAATGTTAAAGCTATGTAAAGTTGTTGTTTTGCTATGCTTTGAGCCATAAATTTTGGATCTATTGTAAGATTTGATAAGGAGTTTTGATTTTTATTGGTTGAGGATACTGCAAGGTGTTTATTGATGGTTTTACAATGGATTTATTTGAATGATTTCATCTCTAAATTGCATGGTTTTTTACCCACCATTACATACCCACAAAGTATCTGATAAAATGCCCGGTTATGGTTTCCTGAAGAATTGAAGGTCCAAAGCATGACATATGGTATGATTGATTATATTATGATGAAATGAGCTTATGTATATGATAAATTCTATAAAGTGTTCCATTAGACAATGCCCAATCCAGGGGGGATAAGAAACATGGATAACCTAGATGGTGGTTTGTACTCATCAACCTAGTGAAAGGTTTGTACTTCTCCATCTAGTGATGGGGCGGCATCATCACTAACCTAGATAGGGGTTTGTACTCATCAACCTAGTAAAGGGTCGGTACTTCTACACCGAGGTGATAAGGCGGCATCATCACCAACCTAGTGAGGGGTTTGTACCTCACTACCTAAGTGATGGCGCGGCATCATCACCAACGCACCAAGGGGTTTGTACTTTGGAAATCTATCATGGTCTCTTCTACACATATGATATTTTATATGAGCATGAGTTACTTAAGCATGTTTTACCTTAGCATTGATCATACATGTCATATTGTTATATAATGGCTATTGCCTACTGCTATGCATTTTAATTATGATGCCTATCTCTTTTTGCATTGTATCCTATATACTTAGTACATTCAACGTACTAACAGATACTCTTTCCTACATGATATCACCATGTAGGAACCGGAGCCCCAGTTGATCATCCTCCTCCATGTGGAAAGTTCGGTACTACTCAAGCTAGTTGGTGAGTCCTCCACTTCTGGGTACTTAGTCTATGTTCTCTTGTTATATGTTGAGATATTATTTTTTATGTTCTCTTTTGACTATGAGGGTGAGACTGGTTGCTTTGTCTAGGCCCCCGCTCTTATCTATGTATTAGAGTTGTTTGTTGGACATGTTATGTATCTATGAAATCAGATTTGATTCTTTGTCTCTTGATCATGACGCTAGGTAAGCTTTGCCATTAGCCCCTTTGCCCCTATTCTTGCTCTTAATGTCTGTTACATGCTTCCGTGACCAATGATGTACAATCGTAAGTTAAGAGGCTTGTTTGGTGTTCCCTCAGGTTTTCTATTTGTCGTGTCACGTCTAGGCCTTAGGCTTTGTTCGTGACATAAAATCCTTCTATGTTTATATGCTATGTGTTATGATTTGAGATTATGTTATGATCTGGTCACCTATTAGTTATTGATATGTCAAATGGATGTGAGTCTTATGATATGGTTTTACGTGTGACATGAAAGATTTAAAGTCCCGAGTTGCTCACATAGAGTAAGTCCTACTTACCCACCCCTTAGTATTATGTTCTATGTGCTTTATCAATTCATTTTACTCCCATTTCCGGTAATATCCCCATAGTGTGAGTTTTATTCTCCCATCCTTTAGAATTATATCTTTACTATTTGAATGCATTTCTGAAGCTATGATGTGAGTATGGATACTATGAGCTTTGTTTGGGGACTCTTGAGTTTCTATTTTCTATGTCACTCCTAGACCCAAGGTTTGGGTCATGACAAGCTTGGTATCAGAGCACTAGGTCTTTAAATGATTCTCAGAGTACATCATGTCGCGTCAAGTAGAGTCCTATTCATGGATGTGATATGCACCATGCTTATAAGTGAGAGGCTATGGAGGTAGTTTAGGAATTGTCTCACTTCTTCATGCTTTATGTCGTGCTATGGTTCGTAAATTTGGTTTCCTTGACTTGATGGTTTCCTAGACCCTTTGCAAAATATGCATTAAGGAAGAGCTCCCTGACCAGCCTCGATAATGAGAGTCAAGCACCTCAAGGACATATGGATGAGTCTATCTCTAATGGTGAATTTCGTATTGCCTTTGCTATGGTTTCTCATGTGGCAACTCTTAGACTAGGCAGGCTAATCTATCACGTGATCCAACTCTAGCTTCTACAGTGAGTGATTTCATCAAAATAAATCCTCTGGAGTTTTATGGGTCTAAGGATGATAAGGATGCTCATGAGTTCATTGTTGAGCTCACCAAGGTGTTGAATGTTATAGGTGTCAGTTCTGAGGAGAAAGTGGATTTGGCTACTTATCAATTGAAAGATGTGGCTCAAGTGTGATAGGCCCACTGGTGTATAGAGAGGGTTTGTGCTAATGGAATCAATTAGGAGGAGTTCAAGCTTTTCTTTCTGGATCATTTCTTTCCATTTGAGCTTAGAAAAGCCACGATAACTGAGTTTATCAACCTCTAGCAAGGAGGTATGAATGTGTGGGACTATTCCCTTAAGTTCACTAAGCTCTTCGAGGATGCTCGAAGACTTGTAGCTGATTCTCATGCAAGAATTCACAAGTTCATTTCTAGTATATCTAACTTGCTTATGAAAGAAAGTCATATGACAATTCTCGCATGAGATATGGATATCTCTAGACTTATGGTGTATGACGAGCAAATCAAAGGGGAGAAACTCATGGAGAGGAGAGCGCATGATCCTAAGAGGGCCTATTTTGACGGTGGATTCTTCAACTCTTAGGGTGGTGGTTTTGGTCGCTATCAACATGGAGAAAGTTCTAATATTTGGGTTACTAAAGCTAGAGTGCCTCCTCCTAGGGTATCGGTTGGTGATGGACCATTACCTTAACAATATGAAAAATGTGGGAAATCCATTCAGTGAGGTACTTATAGGGTTCAGGAGCTTTTTTTGTTGTGGTAAGGCAGGAAAGCTTGATGAATTCCTGAAGGCACCAAAGAAGGGAAAAGTGGCTCAAGGTAACCCAGTCCAGGCAAGAGCTCCACCAGGTTGTGCCTACCCCGTCAGGAGATTGAGGAGGCTCCAAATGTTGTTATTGGTACATTAAAAGTCTTTGATTTTGATGCTTATGCTTTGCGTGATCCAGGTGCAAATATATCTTTTGTAACTCCCCTATTGGATGTAAAGTTTGGTTTGAGTCCTGAAATATTAAGAGACTTCTTTTCATGTTATACTCCCGTGGATGAATCTATTGCTGCACACTGGGTTTATCATGGTTGTCTTGTTTCTGCGTTGCATAAACACTTCTTCTGTAATCTTGTGGAACTTGAGATGTTTGATTTTAATGTAATTCCTGAGATGGATTGATTGCATGCATCATATGCCTCTATAGATTATAAAACCTGAAAGGTCAAGTTCCAACCTCCCGGTGAGCCCGTTCTTGAATTGGAGTGTAGTGATTCTGCTATTAAAGATTGGTTTATTTCCTGCCTCAAGGATCGGAAGATGATTTCTAGTGGGTGTATTTACCATATTTTGAGGGTCAAGGATGTGGAGACTAAGTGACCTAATCTTGAATCGGTTCTAATTGGTGAATGAGTTTCCAAATGTATTTTCTGAAGACTTGCACGGTATTTCTTGAAACGACTCCAAATAATGCTCGAAAATGTGCCTTGGAAGTGCTTGAAGTCATAATTTTCATATATCTCAAAATTCATATGTCATATCGAAAGTCTAACTTCATAATCTTGATCAGGAGGAAAAATTAAGTGGGGAATGGGTCAAACCCCGATTTTAGACCAACCATACAAAAAATTTGTTTTCCAAAATTTTTGAAAAATAGAATGAGTCTGTGCCCCTGGCATAACACGCTAGGGTGCGGAGTAGTGTTATTCTTTGGCCAATTTTTTTGTTTGCTCTAATGCCTTTTGTCTTGGGCGTAAATCTTTCCATGCGCAAAAATACCTATACTTAGCCATATTTCAACACCATATTATACTTTATTGTATCTTTCGACTATGAGGGTGATCCCAGTTGCTTGTCATGGCCCCCACTAAGTTCTATGGTTAGAGATGTTGTTTGACATGTATGTAATGATTATATGCACTTTGATCTCTTTGACTCTTTTGATGTTTTATGATATTAAAGATGTCCTTTAGCCCCGTGTTCCATTTTTACTATCTCTTATTTTTATTTTATTACTTCCACAACTAAAGCTGTGTAATGTTAAGTTAAGCAGCTTGATTGGGGTCCCTTCAGGTTCCACAAACTTAGCATCAGAGCACTAGGTTGTTAATGGTCCTCGACATCCAACACACTGCATTGATTACAGTCTTATTCATGGTTGTATTGTGCACCACAACTATGAGTAAGAGGCTATGAGATGTTTTAGGAAATGTTTCCCTTTTTCATGATCTATCTCGGGCTATAGAAGTTAGGTAAGGTTTTCCCCCTAATGAATGTTCTCTACTATGCTAGATCATACCTAACACAAGAGGAAGAAGAGACCACATACCCGAGGAACAATCGGGTCATGGAGAGCTCCGTGATGCTCTCACCTTGCTAGCTAAAATTGTGGCTAATCAAGTCAATCAAAGGGCCTAAGCCCCTCATGCTCCTACTCTGGCATATCGGCTGAGGTGCTTCATTAGGATAAACCTACCAGAGTTTTATGGGTCTATTGTGGATGAGGACCCTCAAGAATTTATTGATGAGGTATATAAAGTGTTGGCCATTATAGGTGTTAGGTCTGAGGAGAAGGTTGAGTTGGCAGCTTACCAACTCAAGGGGTGGCTCAAACATGGTATACTCAATGGAAGGAGGTGAAGGGTGGTTCTTTGAGAGGAGTTTAACACGACTTTTCTCAGTCGGTTCTTTCTGGTTGAGCTTTTAGTGGCCAAAATGATAGAGTTGATGAATTTGAAGCAAGGATCTATGAGTGTGAGGCAGTATGTCCTTAAGTTCAACCAACTCTCTAAATATATTGCACACTTGGTTGTCAATCCTAGGTCTAGGATAATTAAATTCGTGATGGGTGTATCCGATTTGGTGAATGGGGAGTGTCGAACCTCTATATATGATGATTAGTGACATGGATGTGTCCTGCTTGATGACCTATGCTGAACAATTAGAAGAGGAGAAGTTGTGAAAGAGGAGAAGTGGTGAGGCCAAGGGGGCCCATTTTGAAGGTAAGTTCCAAGGTCCATAGGGTGGTCGATTTCATCAAGGACAAGGGTCCTCTCATGTTCCTTGTGGGAGATTTGCGAATGACTACCTAAGGACCCAAGGAGGTGGTAGTGTGGTGCCTAGGACTATATCCCCAAGATGTGGTAGAGGCCATGATGGCCCATGTTTGATGGACACTAATGCATGCTATAATTATGGGGAAGTGGGTCACAAGAAGGTTGATTATCCTCGAAATCAAAACAAAGGTAAAGAAGTTTGTCCACAAGGCTGGGATGATAATGCGGTTCCTTTAGGGAGAGAAGTCCAACAAGGTGGTGCCCTAAGGATAATTTTTGTTTCTATGCACTCAAAAGGAGACAAGGGGTTGATGAGGTGCCCGATGTCGTTACAAGAATGTTAGAAGTCTTTGATTTTGATGTGTATGCATTGATAGACCCAGGTGCCACTCTTTCTTTTTTACCCCCTTTATTGCCAAAAAGATTCATGTTGAGCTTGAATTGTTGTGTCAATCTTATGAGGTACCTACTCCTATTGGTGCATCTATAGTTTCTAGAAATGTCTATAATAATTGTCCCATTTGCATCTTGCATAAAATATTGTCTTGTGATCTTATGGAGTTGGATATGGTGGATTTTGATGTCGTTCTTGGGATTAATTGGTTAGATGAATAGTATCCTTTTTTGATTGTAGAACCCATAGGGTCAAGTATCGATTCCCAAATGAACTCGTTCTGGAGTGGGAGAGTCATGATTTGGTGGTAAAGGGTAGGTTTAGCTCTTGTATTAAAGCCCAAAATTTGATCTCTAAGGGGCGTCTCTACCATCTTGTGAGGGTTAGGGATGTTCAGTCCAAAGTCATTCCTATAGAGTCGGTTCTGATGGCTAGTGACTTTCTTGATATATTTACAAATGACCTTCCCAGTGTTCCTCTCGAAAGGGAAATAGACTTTGGCCTCAACCCATTTCTATTCCTTCTTACTGTATGGCCCACACGGAGTTAATGGAGTTAAACGAGCAATTGAGGGACTTGTTGGAAAAGGATTTTATTAGGCATAGCCAATAACCTTTAGGTGCACTGGTGTTGTTTATGAAGAAGAAGTATGGGTCCCTTAGAATGTGCATTGACTACCGGCAACTTAATAGGGTCACCACAAAGAATAACTATCCTCTACCAAGGATTGATGATTTGTTTGAACAACTTCAAGGGTCTAGCCACTTCTCTAAGATTGATCTTTGGTCCAGGTATCATCAAGTGAAGGTGAGGGAAATTTTGATATTCCTAGACACCTTTCGCACTAGGTATAGGTATTATGAATTTGTGGTTATGTCTTTTGGGTTGACCAATGAACCTGCTATCTTCATGGATCTTATGAATAGTGTCTTTAAACCCTACCTTGATTTGTTTGAAGTGGTCTTCGTTGGTGATGTTTTGATGTATTCTCACAGTGACAAGGAGCATGTAAGTCATTTGAGGGTGGTTGTAAAAATAGAGAGAAGAGAAGTGGTATGCTAAATATGAGAAATGTGAATTTTGGTTGAAAGAGGTTGCCTTTCTAGGTGATGTGGTGTCGGGTGATTGTATTATGGTGGATCCTAAAAGGACAGATATGATTAGAAATTTTCCTTAGTCATTGACCCCATAGGACATTAAAAGCTTATTGGGCTTAGTGGGTTACTATCGGAGATTTATGAATTGGTTCTCTTCTCCCATGACTAAGTTGACTCAAAAGAAGGCGAAGTTTGTGTGGATCGATGAGTGTGAAAAGAGTTTCTAAACCTTGAAGGATAAGCTTGTGACCGCTCCTATTTTGTTTGTCCTGGAAGGGTCGGAAGTGTTTATTGTGTATTGTGATGTCTCGGGGATTAGTTTGGATTATGTTTTGATGCAAAATAGTAAGGTGATAGCTTATTCCTGTAGAAAACTTAACATGTATAAAAAGAATTATCATACTCATGATCTGGAATTGGTCGCTAAGGTATTTGCTTTAAAAATTTGACGTCATTATTTGTATGGAGTGCATGTTGATGTGCTTACTGATCATAAGAGTCTCCAATATATGTTCACTCAAAAAGATCTCAAATTGAGGCAAAAAGGTGGTTACAACATCTTAAGGATTATGATACAAGTATGCATTATCATCCTTGTAAGGCTAATGTAGTGGCGGATACTTTAAGTAAGGTGTCTATGGGTAGCCTAGCTCTTGTTCATGGTAGTGCCAAAGAGGTTGCTAGAAAGGCCCTTCGGTTTGCTAGATTGGGAGTTAGGTTGGATTAGGTAGATGATGGTGGTATTGTGGTTGTTAATGGTTCAAAATCTTCTTAGTTAATGAGGTAAAAGCAAAGAAAGATCTTGACCCCTCCGTGTTAGAATTGAAGGCTTTGGTGAGTGATGGGAAGTTGGAGGTTTTCTCCCAAGGGGGAGATGGTGCCCATAGATACCAAGGTAGGTTGTGTGTTCCTGGTGTTGATGATTTGAGAAAGAATATTCTTGATGAGGCTCATCATTCTTCCTATTCTATTCACCCCGCTTTTACCAATATGTATAGCGATTTGAGAGATGTACTTTGGTGGGGAGGTATGAAGAAAGGCATTGTCAAGTTTGTATCCCGTTAGCACAGTTGCCAACAAGTTAAAGCCAAACACCAAATGTCACATGGCCTAACCCAAGATATACAAATTCCTACATGGAAGTGGGAGGAAATTAAAATGGATTTTGTGTTTGGGTTACCTAAGACTACAAAAGGTTTTGACTCCATTTCGATTGTGATTGATAGGATTACAAATTTGGCTCATTTCCTACCGGTTAAGACTACTTATAGGACCAAAGACTATGCTAAATTGTACATTCATAAGTTGACTAGATTGCATAGGGTTCCTTTGTCTATCATATTAGATTGTGGTGCTCAATTCACTTTACTTTTGGAGATCTTTCCAAAAAGGTCTTGGTACCAATGTAAAGCTTAGTACGGCCTTTCACCCCCAAATGGATGGTCAAGCCAAAAGAACTATCCAACCTCTTTAGGATATGCTTAGAGCTTGAATTTTGGTGTTTAAGGGTGGGATGATGATCTTCCATTGATTGAGTTTACTTATAATAATAGTTATCACTCTAGCATTGGTATGGCTCCTTTTAAGGCCCTCTACGGTAGGCATTGTAGATCATTGGTTGGCTGGTTTGAAGTGGGTAAGATGGCATTGTTGGTCCGAATCTGGGCATATAGGCTATAGAGAAGGTGAGGTTTATTCGGTAAAGGTTTAAAATAGCCTAAAGTCGTCAAAATTCCTATGTCGATGTGAGGAGAAGGGGGGCTCAAATTTAAAGTTGGTGATTTGTTCTATTTGAAGGTTTCACCTATGAAGGGTCTGGTTTGTTTTGGTAAGAAGTGTAAATTGAGTCTAACATATGTGAGTCCTTATAGGATGTTGAAGAGGATAGGCAAGGTTTCATATGAGTTGGAGTTGCCTAGTGAAATGGACTTGGTTCATCTAGTCTTTCATGTATCCATGTTGAGGAAATGTGTGGGTGACCCGAATGCTATTATCACATTGGATGTTATGGGTGTTTTTTGAGACAACTTGACTTATGAAGAGGTTTCAGTAGAGATCTTGGGTAGAAAAGTGAAGAGATTGAGAAATAAGGATGTGGCTTCCGTTAAGGTCATTAGAGGAATCAACAAGTCGAAAGTGCTACATGGGAGGCCGAAGTGGACATACAAAAGTGATATCCCTATCTCTTCCATTCTACACAGGCCTAAGGTACTAATTCTAAGTCCCCTATGTGATTTTATGTCACATGTATCATCCCTTATGTCATTTGCATGCATTTATGTTTATGTTGACAAGTTCATGATGGTTTTCACACTTATGTAGAGATTTTGGAAAATGGTGTTTAAGTGAATTATTGTGTTCTTGTTGGGGATAATTTCCTCATGATTACTCTTTCTATGTATGTTTCTTTGACAGTTGGGGATGAATGTTCCCAAAGGGGAGATATTGAAACGACCCAAAAAAAGTTCCCAAAAATGTGCCTCAGAAGTTCCTAAAATTGTAATTTTCATACATCTCAAAATCCGTGCATGATATCGAAAATCAGACTTCATATTCATAATCAAGGAGCAAAATTGAGTAGGAAATGGGTCTAACCCCGATTCTTGAGCAGTCATATAAATATTATATTTTCCAAAATTTTCAAAAAAAAGAATGCGTCCGCGCCCTATTGTTATTTTTGGGCGAGTTTTGTAGTTCTATCCAAGGCCTTTAGGTCTTGGTCCTATGTCTTCCCATGTGTTGAAATACCTATACTTAACCATATTTCAACACCACATCAGACAAGACATTCTTCAATACTCTCTCAAACACTTAGGCAATATCTCACTCAAAATTCAAGTGCCAAAACTCTTTCCGGATCTTAAGGAATTCACTCAAGCTTCATGTCTCTATTCCAATCTTCATCAAGGAATTCTCCAAATTCAAGGTACGTGGGATTCAACCATTGCATACTTTCACCTATATTGCCCAAACTTCCTTTTTATCTGAATTACATGTTTTTGAGTTGATTTTACTAATGGGTCTTCTATTATGAATTTGACAATGAAGTATGTTCGGATTTTGTAAAAGTGTGATTTTTTATGCATGTTTTAAGCCATGAATCTACAATCTGTGATGTGTTTTGATGTGGGGTTTTAATGTATTTTGCAAGGTGGAATTACCAAGTGTTGGTGGTTTCATTTACTTCAAGATTTCTTCCATGATTTCACTCTTTGAATGCATAATTTTACACTAACATTGTACACCGACCAAGTGTTTTATAAAATGTCTTGTTTAAGGTTCTTGAGCCATTGATGATCCATTGTATGACCTTTGACTTGTATGACTTTATGATGATGAAAGGAAGGTATATATGAATTGATTTCATGAGAAGTATCTATAGTGTTGGAAGTTGACCACACCTAGTAGAGGGGATGCTAGACCTCAATCACCATGGATGGCAGGGTGAGACAACAATCAACTAATTGATGGGTTGATACCTCAATTACCATGGATGGTGGGGCGAGACCACCATCAACTAAATGAGTGGTTGGCATTTTAATCACCATGGATGGGGGGGTCTGACCACCAACATAATGTTGGTCTCTTACTATACATGTAATATGTTTTACGTAAGCATGTTTTACTTCAAGTATCACTCATGCATGTCATATTTCTATATGCTCATTTGTTGCCTTATTATGCATTTTGATTATGTTGCCTATCTCTTGTTGCATTGCAGCCTACATACTTAGTATATTCAAATGTACTAAAGCATACTCTATTCCTACATGATGCTACCATGTAGGAGTTGGAGTTCCTCACGATTATCCTCATCCTCCTCGTGTCTAGTACTATCTCTATGAAGCAAGTTGGTGAGTCCTCAATTTCGAGGACAATGTCTTTGATCTTATGTTATGTATAAAGACTCTCTTTCCTTTATTGTATATTTTGACTATGATGGTGATCCCAGTTGGTTATCTTGGCCCCTACTAAGTTATATGTTTAGAGGTATAGTTGGACAAGTATGTCATGATGCTATGTGCTTTGAATTTCTTTGACTCTTTTGATGTTTTATGATATGAAGATGTTCCTTAGCCCCGTGTTCCCTTTTACTATCTCATATTGTTGTTTTATTACTTTTGTGACCAAGGATGTGTAATGATATGTTAATAGGCTTGATTAGGGTACCTTCGGGTTCCCTATTCATCATGTGACGTCTAGTACCTAGGCTTGGCTCGTGACATATCTCCCGAAAGGGAATGAGACTTTGGCGTAGATCTTCTCCTGAATACTCAACCTATCTTTATTACTCCATATCGTATGGCATCAGATGAGTTGAAAGAGTTGAAGGACTAGTTGAAAGATTTGTTTGAGAAGGGTTTTATTAGGCTAAGTATATCTTCATGGGGTGCTCCAGTGTTATTTGTAAGGAAGAAAGATGGATCTCTTTGGATGTGTATTGATTATTGGGAATTGAATAAGGTGACCATTAAAAATAAGTTCCCATTGCCTAGGATCAATAACGTGTTTGATCAACTTCAAGGGGCTACCAACCTCTTAAAGATTGACCTCCATTCTGAGTAGCATCAGTTGAAGGTTAGAGACTGTGATATTCCCAAGATGACTTTTCGAACTAGGTATAGATATTTTGAGTTTGTGGTGATGTGATTTGGCTTAACTAATTCTCTGACTGTATTTATAGATCTCATGAATCGGGTGTTCAAGCCATTCCTTAATAGCTTTGTCGTTGTCTTCATTGATGATATCCTCATTTATTCTCAAAGTGAGTGGGAGCATATAGATCATTTGAGGTTGGTTCTGCAAACCTTGAGGGAGAAGAAGTTGAATGCCATGTTTAGCAAATGTGAGTTTTTATTAGGTGATGTAGCTTTTCTTTGTCATGTGTGGTGTCCAATGATGGTATAAAGGTTGATCCAAAGAAGAATGAGGCCGTGAAGAATTGGCCTAGACTATTGACCCCTTTGAACATTCGTAATTTCTTGAATTGTCTGGTTATCATAGAAGGTTCGTTGAACGGTTCCCATCCATTGCATCTCAATTGACTAAGTTGACCCAAAAGAAGGTTAAGTTTGTGTAGTTGGACTGCAAAAAGAGTTTTCAAACTTTGAATGATCGGCTTACATGGACTCTTTTATAAACTTTGCCAAATGGCTTGGATGGTTTTGTGGTGTATTATGATGCTTTCCAGATTAGGTTGGGTTGTGTACTCATGAAACATTGTAAGGTGGTAGCTTATGCATCAAGGCAATTGAAAGTGCATGAGCATAATAACCCAACTCATGACTTTGAGTTAGCAGCGGTAGTATTTGCCTTGAAAATTTGGACGCACTATTTGTATGGGGTGCATGTTGATGTTTTCACCTTTCACAATATTTTACAATACGTATTCACTCAAAGGGATCTTAACTTTGAGGCAAAGGAGATGGTTGAAACTCCAAAAGGACCAGATATGAGTGTTCAATATCACCCCGGCAAGGCCAATATTATACTCGATGCTCTTAGTAGGCTACCTATGGGAAGTATAACTCATGTTCAGGAAGAGAAAAAGGAGTTGGCAAGAGATGGTCACAGTTTGGCTAGATTGGGTGTTAGGTTGGCCAACTCTAATAATGGTGGTATTCATGTTCAAAATGGATTCGAATCGTCGGTAGTTGTTGGTTTAAAAGCTAAGCTAGATCTAGATAGATCATTTGTTGAGTTGAAGAAATTGGTTGCCGTAAAGAACATAAAGGTTTTCTCCTAAGGGGGAGATGGTGTAGCTCGGTATCAAGATCGACTATGTGTTCCAGATGTGGATGATCTCAGGAAGATAATCTTGAGTCAAGCCCATAACTCCCCTGTTGGCTGTCAAGTTTGTTATTAGTCCTGAAATCTAGAGAGACCCCTTTCCAGTTTGTACTCCTGTGGGTGAATCTGTTGCTGCTCACAGGGTTTGTCGTGGTTGTTGTATATCTGTGTTGCATAAAGTCTTCTCTGCGATCATGTGGAACTTAATATTTTAATTTTAATGTGATTCTAGGGATGAATTAGTTGCATGCATCATATGCCTCTATAGATTGTAGAATCTGAAAGGTCAAGTTCTAACCTCCCGGTGAGCCCGTTCTTGAATTGGAGGGTAGTGACTTTGCTATTAAAGGTCGGCTTATTTCCTACCTCAAGGTTCGAAAGATAATGTCCAAGGGTGCATTTATCATACTGTGAGGATCAAGGATGTAGAGACCGAGTCACCTACCCTTGAGTTGGTTCTAGTGGTGAATGAGTTTCTGAACGTGTTTCCCGAAGACTCGCTTTGTATTCCTCCCGAAAGAGAAGTTGACATTGGTATAGATCTTCTCTCGGATAATTAACCTATCTCAATTACTCCATATTGTATAGCACCGGCTGAGTTGAAAAAGTTGAAGGATCAGTTGAAGGATTTGTTGGAGAAGGGTTTTATAAGGCCAAGCATATCTCTTGAAACACCCCAGAAAGTGCCCAAAATTATGCCTCGAAAATGCCCATGATCGTAATTTCAATATATCTCAAAACCTGTGCATGATATCAAAAGTACGACTTCATATTCTTGATTAGGGGGATAAATTGAGTGATAAATGGGTATAGCCCCAATGTTAGCGGAACCATAGTAAAATTTCATTTTCACCAACTTTTCAATTTCCAGAAGCAGTTCGCATTGGCTCAGTGATGCCGACCCATCGCGGAACAATGTTATGACTTCCTTAATTTTTAGTTCCAACCAAACACATTAGGGTCTTGGCCCCAATGCCCTTTTACACGTAAAAACACCTATACTTTAGCCATTTTCAACTCAATGTCACTCAAAACACTCTCAAAACCATCTCTAAAACTTAGGCAAATATTCCATCCAAATTCAAGTGTCCCAAGCTTAATTCATGATCTTAAGAACGTTATTCAAGCTTCAAGTTCTCATTCCAATCTATATCAAGGAAATACCTAATGTTGAGGTATATGGATACAACCATTGAGTCCTTTCACCCATGGTGCCCAACCTTCCTTTTTATGTTTCCAAGTTGTGTTACTTATGGGTATCATTTATTATGGATTATTATTAAAAACTATGTTGCCATTTTATGAAATATTTATTGGAAATACATGTTTACCTATTTCAATCTTATACTATGAGATGGTTTGTCTATTGTGACTATGCATGTTTTGGGCTAGGAAACTATGATCTAATATGAGATTTGATACTAGACTTCAAGGTATCTTACATGAGGGGTATTACTAATTGTTGGTGGGTTGATTTACATTATGTTTTTTCACATGAAGTCACTCTGGAATTGCATGATTTAGAACTAGCATTGCACGCCCACCAAGTGTTTGATAAAATGTCCGGTGAAAGATTCTTGAGTTATTGATGACCTATTGCATGGCTTATGAGTTAAATGACTCTACGATGATGAAATGATTGTATTTATTTATTGAATTCATGAAAAGTATCTATAGTGTTGCAAGTTGACCACACCTTGTTGAGGGGGTGATATGTTTCAACAACTTTGATGGGGGTGCTATGCCCATCTACATTGTTGAGGGGTATATACCTTCATAAATTTAATTGGCGGTTCTATGCCCATCTACCATGTTTAGGTGCATATACCTTGACAACTATGATGGGGAGATGACATGCCCATCTACCATTTTGAAGGTTATATACCTTAACCACTATGATGGAGGGTGACATGCCAATCCACCAATTGAAGGGTATATACCTCAATCATCTTCCAAGGGAGTGATATCCCTTCGATTCCAAGTACTAGTTTGATTAGTCTATGATGATGGTCTCTTCCAACACATGTAATATGTTCTATATAATCATGTTTTACTTCAAGCATTGATCATGTATGCCATATTGTTATTATACTCTCCATTGCCTATGACTATTCATTTTGACTATGTTGTATATCTCTTCTTGCATTTCATCCTACATACTTATTACATTCAAACGTACTAATGCATACTCTATGCCTACATGATGTTATCAAGTAGGAACTGGAGCTCCTCACAATCATCCTTCAGGTGGCTAGTTTGGCATTTTAAAGATAAGTTTTGGTGAGTCCTCAAGTTCAGGTACATTAGCTATTCTACTCTTGCTTTTTTATTTCTTTATGTTGAACTCTTGATACTATAAGGGTGACCCAGAAAGTTTCTTGGTCACCGATCTATCTAGCTAGAGGTGTTGATGGACAAGTGATATAATTATGCTTGAGCTTTTACTCTTCTATGATTTATCTTATAAAAGACTTCCCCTTAGTGTCTAATCTGTATTAGTACTCTCTTGTTGTTTTTTAATTACTTCTGTGACCAGGGATGTGTAAATACTTTGTTGAGAGGCTTGTTTGGGGTCCCTTCGGGTTCTCATTCGCCGTGTCAAGTCTAGGCCCTAGGCTTGGGTCATGATATCTCCATGGAGTGCTTCAGTATTATTTGTAAGGAAGAAAGATGGATCACTTTAGATGTGTATTGATTATAGGCAATTGAATAAGGCGACCATTAAAAATATGTTCCTATTGCCTAGGATCGATGACTTGTTCGACCAACATCAAGGGGCTACCCGCCTCTCGAAGATTAACCTCCGTTCTGAGTACCATCATTTGAAGGTTAGAGAGTGTGATATTCACAAGATGGCTTTTCGAACTAGGTATGGACACTTTGAGTTTGTGGTGATGTTATTTGGATTAACTAATGCTCCGATAGTGTTTATAGATCTCATGAATTAGTGTTCAAGCCGTTCCTTGATAGATTTGTGGTTATCTTCATTGATGATATCCTTATTTATTCTCTAGGTGAGCAGGGGAATATTGATCATTCAAGGTTGGTTCTGCAAAACTTTAGGGAGAAGAAGTGGTATGCCAAGTTTAGCAAATGTGAGTTTTGTTAGGTAAAGTATCTTTTCTTGTTCTCGTGGTGTCGGATAATGGAATAAAGGTAGATCCAAAGAAGATTTAGGTCATGAAGAATTTGCCTAAACCGTTAACCACTTCAGACATCCATAGTTTTCTTGGATTTGCTGGTTATTATTGAAGGTTCGTTGAAAGATTCCCATCCACTGCATCTCCATTGACTAAGTTGACCCAAAAGAATGTTAAGTTTGTGTGGTTGGATTAATTCTAAAAGAATTTTCAAACTTTGAAGGATTAGCTTACATGGGCGTGTGTTTTGACTTTACCAAATGGCTTGGATAGGTTTGTGGTGTATTGTGATGCTTCTCATATTGGGTTAGGTTGCGTCCTCATGAAACATAGTGAGACGATAGCTTATTCATCAAGGTAATTGAAAGTGCATGAGTGGAATTACCCGACTCATGCCTTTGAATTAGCCGCGATGGTATTTGCCTTGAAAATTTAGAGGCATTATTTGCATAGGGGTGCATGTTGATGTTTTCCCCGTTCATAAGAGTTTGCAATATCTATTCACTCTCAGGGATCTTAACTTGAGGCAAAGGATATTATTGAAACTCCTAAAGAAATATAATATGAGTGTTCAATTCCACCCCGACAAAACTAATGTTGTAGTTGATGGTCTTAGTAAGCTATCTATGGGATACATGACTCATGTTGAGGAAGAGAAGAAGAAGTTGGCAAGGGATGATCACCGTTTGAAAAGATTCGGTGTTAGGTTGGCCGACTCTAATGATGGTGGTATTCATTTTCAAAATGGGGCCGAATCTTCAATAGTTGTTGATGTAAATGCGAAGCAAGATCTGGATCCTTCATTGGTTGAGTTGAAGAAATAAGTTGTCTAAAAGAATATAAAGGTTTTCTTCAAAGGGGAGATGGTGTACCTCGATATCAAGATTGGCTATGTGTTCTAGATGTGGATGATCTTAGGGAGGTAAGCATGAGTCAAGCTCATAACTCTCATTATTCTACTCACCCTTGGTGTACTAAGATGTATCGGAATTTGAGGGAGGTGTATTGGTGGCATGGTATGAAGAAGGACATAGCCATGTTTGTATCCGAATTTCCAAATTGTTAATAAGTAAAGGAAGACCAAAAACTTACAATTAGGTTGGGTCAAGATGCTGAGATTCCCACTTGGAAGTGGGAAGATATGAATATGGACTTTGTGGTTGGTTTGCCTCAGAACCGAAGACAATTTGACTTTATTTGGGCTATACTACTTTTGATGCCGAAGATTATGCAAGGTTGTACATCCACAAGTTGGTGAGGTTGGATGCTATGCCTAGATCTATCATATTGGATTATGGCACCCAATTTACTTTTCATTTTTGGCGGCCGTTCCAAAAAGGGTTTGGTACTAAGGTTAAGTTAAGCACCGCCTTTTATCCTCAAAGAGATGGGAAGCCGAGAGGAAAATAAAAACATTGGAGTATATGTTGAGATCTATGTTTTTGAATTCAAGGTTAATTGGGATGACCATCTTCCACTCATTGAGTTTGCTTATAATAATATCTTTCATGGTAGTATTGGCATGGCACCATTTAAAGCCTTGTATGGGAGATGGTGTAGGTCATCGGCGGGGTAGTTTTGAGTTGGGAGAGGTGGCATTGATTGGCATATATTTAATGTTGGAGGCTATGGGGAAGGTGAAGTTGATTAAAGAGAGGTTGAAAACATCTAGAAGCCGCTTAAAGACCTATTCGAGTGTTAGGAGGAGGGATCTTGAGTTCCACGTTGGAGATTAGGTGTTTGTGAAGATTTTACCTATGAAAGGAGTGATGCATTTGGTAAAAAGGGAAAGTTAAGTCCCCGGTATATAGGCCCTTATGAGATTGTTGTGTAGATTGGGAATGTGGCTCATAGGTCAGAGTTGCCTCCGGATTTGAGTTTCATTTACCTGGTCTATCATGTATCCATGTTGAGAAAATTGATTGGTGATCCTAATACTATTGGGCCTTTGGAAGGTGTTGAGGTTGAGGAGAACTTATCTTATGAGGAAGTTCCAGTTGAGATTTTTGATAGGCAAGTAAAGCGTCTTCATAACAAGGATGTGGCTTCGGTTAAGGTGCTTTGGAGGAATCAGAATGTGGAGACTGCAACATGGGAGGGAGGAGTTGGACATACTGAAATGATACTAGTATCTTTTCTAATCTACTCAAGCCTAAGATATTAGGTTCCTCCTCTCTCCAAGTGATTCTACTGCTTCCAATCTTCAGTTTCCTGACATGACATGTATACATGTGCATGAAAATGATTCTTTTGAAGTTTTGATATGAGTTTTATTAACTTTATGATTTTCAGGTAATAAACTATGCATTGTATCTTGCAATATAAAAGTTTCATGTTCTAAGCCAAGCCTTTCAAGCCTTGTTTTTGCACATTCGAGGACGAATGTTCCCAAGGAGAAAGTAATGTAATAACTCGGTGTAATACCCCACAAGTTGTGAGATTGGAATGGAACCTTCAAACTCAAGCTAAGTTCTCTTTCACACCTTCAATACAAGCTCATTTATACGATTTAAGGGTCATCATAAGTCCCCTACATCAAGCCAAGTTCAATGGAATTCCATTGGCTGAGCTTCGCTCAAGAACCGATAGAAGGGTCAACTTTAAATTGTTATATCTCATAGCACAAAATGGACTTGGTGTACTATGACCTAACAAATTGCATTTCCTTAAATTAACTTTCCAACGCATCAAATTTCACCTCATTTAGAGTTTGGATGAAGAAGTTATGCCTCTTTTTATAAATATCTCCTTTGTTGTGTTGCCTCCATTTTTCTCAAGCAAGCCACCCTGGCACCCATATGGGTCGTGTACCTTCTCATGAACCATATGGGTGGAGTATCATCAAATTTCTTCCCAAAATCATATTCTAAGTGTAGAATCACGTCTTGTAACTTAGTACCTTCATACAGACGCTTGTACGACCCCACGAGTCTTCACACGATCCATACGACCTTCATTACAAGCACTTTGTCTTGAATAAATTTGCTGAAATTTTTCATGTGTAGTTTCACATGCACCTAATGGCTTTTGTGGCTTCACACGTTCCATGAGGCCTCCAATGTAACCTTACTTATGTAATTTTTTTAAACATTTCTAAACATTTTCTCATGGGTAGTCACACGGACTTCCTGTGATTTATATTATAATTTTAAATGTGGATTTAATTTTATTTTTACTTGAATTTTATATTATATTGTTGATTTTAGAATGAATCTTAATTACCAATGCTATTCTCACATCATTCATGGCATATGCGTTCATGAATATTGGAATTTTTATGGATATTATAAAGTGGGTTTAGCCCATTTATGATTATTTATATGATTTGATAAGATTATTGCTACAGAAAAGATCTAATCACATATATATATATATAAGAATATGGATCATTGAGCAATTATGAGTGTTTACACCACTATGTTTAATGGAGCATCGATTGAGGTTTGAAGCAAGTGGACTATCCCCCAGGGTCTATACTCATTTCTCAAGAAGGTGTTCTAAAGGAGCTAATCCTATACATGAAAAGTTTTACATAAAGAATGTTTTGGCCTTTTACCTATTATGCATTATTATGAAGAATGTGATTTGACCTTTAAGCCTCAGAATACATGTAACGATATATGCCTCTTTACAAGTATGCATATATATTCTAGTGGGATGATGACCTAATACCGATGGATTGGAGGCAGGGTGTGCTATACTCAAAGGTCCATACTCCATTAATTGAACTATGTGCGTAACATAGGTATGTTTATGCCCCCAAGAGGGAAAAGAAGAAGAAGAATGATTATGGATCTATCTTTCACAAGTAGGTCACCTCTTTATCTATTGTGGGGTAGATGATAGAATTCCAAGTTATAACTCACTGTATCTTATGTATATTACGGTCGCATCCTCAATATGTATGAAGTATTTTCACATTCATGCACCATGTATCTCATGGCATATTGGTATGTATTATTCCTTTGTTATATGATTCCTTCTATATATGTGCACTTGTCATCTAACATTGTAATGCAGGTTTGATAAGTCATATGCATTGCATCACGCCTGCTCAGTACATTTAAACATACAAACACATACTTTTTCCTACATGATCTCACCATGTAGGGACCAATGTTTACGATCATCCACCTTGCGACACATAGCTCGGATCTAAAGTTGTTTTTATTATGGTGAGTCCTATCTTCCAAGGACAAACAACCATCCTTCTACCTATGGTGCGTTTATCTATTTTACATATTTTGAGGGTGAGCCAGGGCTATATCTTGGCCACTGACCAATCTTATGTTTAGAGGCATTGGTGGAGATCATGTGAACTCCTTCTAGGATTATATGCTATGTGTCATGATTGGAGATTATGTTATGATTTGATCAGTTATTGGCTATTGATATATGAAATAGATGTGAGTGCTATGATATGGTTTTACGTGTGATATGGAAGATCCTAAGTCCTAAATTACCATCATAGAGTGAGTCATAATTACCTGCCCCATAGTATTTATGTGCTATGAGCTTCATGAATTCATGCTACTCTTATTCCCAATTATATCCCCATAGCATGGGGTCTATTGTCCCGTCCCTTAGAATTATATGTTTACTATTTGAATGTGTTCCGAACCTATGATGTGTGTGTAGATACTGCGAGGGTCGTTTCGGGACTCTCGGGTTCCTATTTGCCATGTCACTCCTAGCCCCTAGGTCCGGGTTGTGACAATTAAGCCAATATACGTACCCTGAATTTTATTCCCTATACCACCTGTTAATTGTGTTTGTATCTGTTTGTATTATCTTCATATTGTCAATACAGATATTCTTTTGTTTTGAACACAATTTGTTCGCATACTTTAAAAAACAGAAACAATATATAAAGGACAAGATCAACAAACCCAATAATGTTGGACTATATCTACCCCAACATACGCATGACTAGCTTTATGCAGCACTTTTAAGATTAACATCAATATTGATGACAAAAGTTTTGCTCCAATAGGTTAGATGACAAGAAAAATATACAAAAAAATATGATCTATAAGGTAATATCAGTGAGATACGATTAAATACATGGTTGAACCTCATCGAACTTAAAAAAAAATTAAAATTATTACATTTATCTAAGGCACTTTTCATTGCCCAACTTCATCGATTTTAGTGAATAAGAGACGACGATTCCACATAGAACATTTGAAGAAGAATCTACTAAGTATATTATTTTGCGTGAAGCTAATTCTTCAAATATTAACATAAATAATATCAATCCTATTTTACTAGAACATATATTTCCTGATTTGGTAACCACATGCAACACATGTTTTAAAAAACTAGTTTTTCTTAAAAGAATAAAAAGAATTGGAAAGAGTTATATTAACTGTTGTTACTTCCTAACGTTAAAAAGAATAGGTCTAAAATATATATATATTTTCTAATATTTTAAAATTTAAATTACAAATTACTAACTAATACAAATTAAAATGATATGATTTTATATATTCAAGTCATAATTAATTTATTTAATAATAGAATATATGATATTCGTGATTAAATAGTCGTGCATATATATTACACATTTTTGGTACAAAGAAAATATTCATCTTTATTTTTAAAAATATTTTAAAGACTAAGATTAG
Organism: Solanum ossicruentum; assembly: GCA_025774065.1. NCBI lineage: Eukaryota > Viridiplantae > Streptophyta > Magnoliopsida > Solanales > Solanaceae > Solanum > Solanum ossicruentum. Next base: position 24,718 of record JAOTQR010096170.1, on the reverse strand, counting down.
ACCTCATTTATCAAAAGCCCAAAATGAACAAAAAGAAACAACCAGATCCAACAAGTTGGACACAATCAAAATTATAAAAAATAAATAACGAACGAAATAACTAAAACTATTAAACAATCTAGAAACAAGAAAAGGAAAGTCAAAAGTCTTGGACAAACTTTGAAACTTCTCTGCCAAGATATCTCAAAGTTGCAACATCATCTCTTCTATGGTGGATTTCAACTTCAACTAGGAAATCGAAGCGCCCAAAGGTCTAGAGATATATGTATCCTCTTATAAATCTAGATTTGTAAAATTATTAGCTATTTGTGATTTTTAAAATGATGAAATCTAATAACTCGTCTGATTTTTTTTGCTTGAGGAGATTATGATGTTAATCATTTCCATCACAAGACACTCAAAATCTCTGATTGGATGTTAAGATAGTGGAATCTAGATGAAGTGTACTTCAAATTTCAAGCTCAAAAGCAGCCCAAAGGATCACCACTAGAAGGTATTTTTCTCATTTATGGATATAATTAGAAATCCTATTAAGTAGCTTTATTTCTTCTGAACACTACAATACCAATAAAAAATAGCGTTTAGCAACGGATAATATTTCATCACTAAAAAATGACCAATTCGCAACGAAACAACCATTTTATTGTAAAAATAACAAATAATTTTTATAGTTATGACATAGTGATGGATGAATGATGAAATATTTATTTCATCGTTAAATATTAGGGCGAAATTTAGTAAAAAAGTAGGAGGGACAAATTTAATTAAAATTCTATGACGAAATCAGTGACGGAAAAATAGTTAGTAGACATTCAAATAAATTTTATATCTATATTATACAGTGACAAAAAAATCTGTTCGTTAAATTATTATGAACAAAAGCAAAAAGGCTCAAATATGTAACGCCCCACATTTTACATGTACTAATTCTATCTAAATGAAACATGATATGGTTTGGTTAAATTAGTGCCAATTTTTAAATGTACTTGAATCTCGTGTTAATGGGCGATATGTGCGTCTAATGCTTAAGAGGGTCGAATTCATATATGTTTTGTGTTAAATTAAGGAGATCACAACCCTAAACAAAGTCAGACAATTGAGTTACTTGTAGGACTTAATAAGCTTGTTGGTGAGTCACCTACTTTCATAGCTTAAATTCTCTAGTTAAACGGAGACAAGGCCCGACGTCGAATTTGTCCAAATTTAATTATAAATAAAATCCATGTGAAGTGGGTAAATTTAGCCTATGTTTTGACATCATAAATGAATTTAATTTTCAGTTTAAGAAGCATAGAAAATGGGGTCAAGCCCATCCCAATTCATTTAAAAATTTGGCCCAAAGTAATTAAAGGGAAAAGAGAAGAATGGGCAACAAAAGGCCCATTAATTTTGAGACTTATTTAGGCCCAAGTCTAAGGGATAAGATGCTTAATCACAATTGTATTGATTGGTGTCATTATCTGACAAAAAGTGCAAGAGAAAATTGGCCAAAGAAGTCTTTAAAACAGATCCAAAGTAGCCCCTAAAGTCATTCCACTTGAAAAAAAATTTCAGCTTTCCTAAAGACTCTAGTCTTCTATCTATTTCACTTTACCAAGCTGCAAATACAATCCTCTAAGGCTCTTGAAGGAAAAACCTGAATCTTGAAGGCAAAGATAAGCAATTATAGTTGTGTATTTAGTATTGTTTCTTCATGAAAAACAAGAACTATATGCTAGTATGTTGTGCTAGAAATTCTGGACAGCTTGTGTCCTAAGTATTGTTTGAATGTTTCTTGTTTGTCAAAGAGAATTTTCTTTTATTTGTTGGCTGAATAATGAAGTAAGACTTATGTTTTTAACAAGGTATAGCTTGTGAGTGATATAACTTAGCTGCTGCACCACTTTTACAGTCCACAAAAGTGAGTCCTTATAGGATATCGTAATTGTATTCTTAATATGAATTTATGGGTTGTTGTAAGATTGTTAAGAGTCTGAAAGAAGATGTATATGACATGTACATAAGAATGGTTGTTAGAAAATACGATTGTAAATGAAAAGGTTGAAGAAATGCCTTTGAGTCGCCAATTAAAAGTTTGCTACTCGGATGTTAATTTTTATAGTTTTGGGCTGCCAAGGAGTGTTTTGTCACTGCTAATACTAGTATTATTGCCTAATATACTATAGATAAATATTTGAGAAAAAATGCAGCCACTGAAAGGTAGTAATGAGGTCATACAACGAGGTATGTAAGGTTACATGATTTCGTATCATTTGGCATGAAACATAGATCTCTTCTTGGTACATAAAGGTATTTACCAACTCCGACACAACTATTAACCGTGTCTTCACTATTTCATATGTTCACATGCTACCATATATAATCACCTTCAAATCTATATATACATATGGATACCAAGTTACATGGGTTCTTGTTGCTAAAGTAAGTTGACGAGTTGTTTCATTTCATACGCATCTCATTATTTATGTAACATACTCTTTTCATTGTCATATTATCTTATGTGGTTATTTGCATATCATATGCTACATCTACATTCCTATAGCTCCAATATTAAGACCACCAAAAGAATAATCTCAAAGGTAATTTAAAAATAAAGTGTATTATTCATTGATGGGTGGTAGCCCGAGTAGTGGAAGTATCGTCTAGCCAGGGAGGATCCTATCACGGGCGGTAGCCCGAGGGGTTAAGGAAGAAACTAGCCAGGGATTATCTTGATATAGATTTACCACTGATCAGTAGGTCATTTATATTACAGCTGTGCACAAGTTATACTGAAAAGGTAAAGTAATATAAAAATATAAAGTACATGATTCCAAAATATAAAAGGTGGTCTCTTATCCTACACCAGTGCATAGTTTCATTTGAGTTGTTATGTCATCTATAGTCCTTCCTGCCTTACATATTCAGTATATTATCTCATACTGACGTTGCTTACGGGGGACCTGCATTTCATGCTGCAGGTACAAGTGCTAGTGGATCTCCCTAGTAGAGTACATGACATCCAGCTGCTGTTACAAGCTCCAGGTTGTTTTGGAGCTTTGTGTGTGTCTAGAGCTTATATGTTCATATTGTACAGTTCGTCGAGGCAGGGCCTGTCCGGACCCTTGTCAGATGCTTTCTCTTATCTAGAGGCTTTGTAGACTATATAAACTAAAATATGGTCATGTCTCGTACCTTAGACACCGTGGCCCCAATGACCTAGCCATATGCATTTTCTTTCGGCTTATTATTACCGTTTACTTTCTTAAAGGCACAATGAAGATAGAAATCCATTATAATATGTCTAAAAAGTGCATAGATATAGGTTTGTTCTCACGAGCCTTATCAGTAATAGGTGCCGATTTGCCCTAATAAGACTCGGAGCGTAACAAATTATGCCATCAAAATTTGAGAAACGGCTCATCTATGCCATCTGTCAAACATTTTGCTCATTTATATCATTATCGTTTAACAAAAGGCTCATCCATGCCATTATCTTTTTAACTCAGATTCTGCAAAACCACTTAAACAACTTTAAGTACTTTTAATTAGAGTTTTATATCAAATATTGTCTTTTTGGTCACCCTTCTTCAAGTATTTCAAGAACACATGTAGAACACAAAGAACTTCTAAATTTTCAACTTCTTCAAATCTGCACGAAATCACCTTAAATTTCAAAAGCAGTGTCGCTTTGTGCTAGATACCAAAACTTAATATCTTTTAAGCTCGGGATCAACCAAACTCAACAGGAACCACTTGAAATTTTTATTCAAAGTTTCAAAACTTTAACCTTCTTCAATAGCAAAATTTTCTCCTCAACTATTCTAAA
>JAOTQR010096170.1:0-20810 GCA_025774065.1 Solanum ossicruentum | reverse complement strand
CCACTTGAAATTTTTATTCAAAGTTTCAAAACTTTAACCTTCTTCAATAGCAAAATTTTCTCCTCAACTATTCTAAACTAATGAAATTTTGAATATAGAATCAAAAAATACTAATGAATAAGGATCTAGTATTAAAAAAACAATAAAAATATGAATAAATTTTTTTTTAAATAATGGAACTAATTTCTCTTTTTATTAGAATAATTTTTTCACCTATTGTTGTGAAACTTTGAATAAAAAATTTAAGTAGGTCTTGTTGAGTTAGGTAGAATTTGAGGTCCAAAATATATTGAGTTTTGATATCTAGCTCAGAGGGATGCTACTCCTGAAATTTGAGGTGATTTCGTGATTATTTGAAAAAGATAAAAATTTTGCAGTTCTTGGTGTTTTTGATGTGCTCTTGACATTCTTGAAGAAGAATTACAAAAAAAAAACTTCATTTGATCCAAAAACTCTAATTTAAAAATGTTTAAAGTTGTTTAAGTGGTTTTGCAAAACTAGATTTAAAAATAATGTCATAGATGAACCTTTTTTCAAATGGTAATGTCATAAATAAGTGAATGTCACGACTCAAGCTTAGGGCCTAGATGTCACACGGTCAATGGGAAGCCCGAAGGCAACACAAGCAAGCCTCTTAGCATATCGTTTGCATATCCTTGATTTCATGGAAACAATAAAAGATAAATAAGCATATAAAAAATAATTTCTACCGGAAGTTTCACTAAGGCTTACGCTATGGAGATTTTATATGGAAACAGATAAGCATAAATCACATAGAACATAAGTCTAAGGGGCGGGTAAGTATGACTCACGCTTTGAGGACATTTAGGTACTTGGGACTTTCATCAATTTCCATTCACTAACAATAGCGCCAAATAGTATCACATAAGGGATAGGGTCTAAGGGATAAGTTTCCATGGAATCTCACCATCAAATTAAAGGTACATAGCATAGTATACAACAAAACCTCTAAGCATTAATAGAACGGGGGCGAAGACATGTTCAAGGCTCACCCTCAAACTAGAAAGTGAATTGGAAAAAGCCTTCAACATAAGTAAGATAGAATCAGATATTGTCCCCGAACTAGAGGATTCATCACAAGCACAATCTTCATAAATCCAAGGTAGCCACATGGAGGATATAGAGGAGCGCTGGTCCCTACATGTATAAGTCATGATGACATAGAAGTATGCGTCAATACTTAGAATGTATTGGTATGTAGGTATGCAATGCATGACATGGAAATAATTAATAAAGTGATTCATGCTAAGTCTTGTGATAAAAAAAATGATACATTTACAAAGTCATTAGTAAGACATAATTAAGCTAATATTATTTAAGCATAAAGGATAACTTTAGACAGAACATAGTAGGATGAATAGATAAACATAATAGAGAATTAGCAAATTATATGAACTTGGAATATACATATGGGTAATCATTTATACATTTTACTCTCACCATAGCACATGGAATAAAGTACATGAGAAATAAATAACTTACCCTTACTTGAATGCATCATAGGTCATCTAAACTTAAATTAGTGAGAAATACATGATGTCATACATAATAGAAGTATTAATATTCTTAGGTGAAAAGTACATCACTTTACATAGAAGACTATTTTATTATGCAAGGTACATTGATAATTATAATAGAGACCACCTTACACACTTGTAGACATCATCATGTACATTTAGGGGAAAATACTATTTCAACTTGTGCAACAATGAATCATAGGAACTTTAAATAACCTTTGAACATAACCTAAAGGAACCATATTAATAAAGGGACCTATTGGGAACATGAGGAGAACTTGAACATGGGTGATAAGATCATTTGAAATCTTAAAATGATGAGTTATATGAAGTCGAAATACCATCAATAATAGTAAGCATATTTGGGCATAATAATAAGGAACCATCATAATCATTATAAGAGAATATCTTGAGGACATGAGGGGGAAATAAGCATATTAAGAAAACCATATATCAAGAGTGACATATACCATAAAGCTCTGGGAAGTTCACAAAAGAGAGTGAGAGAGACCATAACCGACAAAAACCATGTGAGCTGATCCATGGAGTCTTGATATTTCCCGCACACCGGAAGAAAGGGGGAAGTCACTTGTCGAGGTGAATTACCTAATTCTTAAGTGGATCTACTAAGACTTATGTGAATTGGGTACTCACATCTAGTTCTTGGACTCGAGTACTCGCCTGAAGCCCGGACTTAGGTACTCGCCTCAGCCCAGACTCGGGTGCTTACCTCAAGTCCTCATATTTAGGGTGCTCTCCTCTTAGGTAATGTGTAATCACCTCTAACCCCTTTACCTACGGTGGCATGTAGTTTTAGAACTTGTGTAATCGCCTCTAGTCCACTCGGTGCTAGGTAGAATCTCACAAGAGTAGGAAAATCATAGGTAATAGTATCATAAAATCATTTCAAGTCATGTGGGAGGAAACTTTTCTAATCCCCAACCCACTGTAACCGTAAAGTCAAAGTCATAAGATAGCTCCTTAACTATTTCTTAGGTGGGAGATCCTCCACCATAATACATTCATTCATCAAATAGATAGGAGATCCTCTTCCATAAACATTCATTCATAAGAAACATTTTATAAGTCAATAATAAACAAAGAATGTCTCATATGCCTTCATTCATCATTATTTAGATATCATACCTCAAGAATTATAGTGAATATAATTAATTTAAATCATTCATAAACAACCCATCATAGTCGTACATATCATCTTTCGAATCATGGACATGTAAACATGAAAGTCATTTCATACAATCCTCAATTTCAGAGTATCTCATAGTATTATACATTTATAGCTTTGAATATCATAAATTAGTTTATCAAACTATCACATCATAATATCACATAAAGGGCTTCATATAATTCATAGCATTAATAAAATTCTCATGAACTCATAGCTTGCTTAATTTCCAATCAACATTAACAACATTCATAAATCACATGTCTTACCATAAAGCATTCAATACATAAGAGAATTGACACATAACTTAGTCAAAACATGGTGGGTATATGTATTTAAGCTTAAAATCATAGAATTCAAGAGTAAGAAGCATAAGAGGATATCTTAAATTCATTTAAGAAGTCATTCAAACAACCCAACAAGATACTTGAAAAACCCCTATTTGGGTGTCATGAAAATCTTTCAAAAATTCATAATGTTTTCAAGTATTTCAAGATTTCGTAGCTTACAAAGCTTTAATACAATAATCATATAATAATCTCAATCATTAGTAGGAGCCCATGCATCAATAAGTCAATAACCAACAAATTTCTAACATATTTTATATAATTGAGTGATAATAGAAAATACCCACAAAGATTTAGTCGTTAGAATCAAGAGATTTGATAAAAACAGTTTTGGGCTCCATGAGTGAAAGGACCCATAAGAAGACCCACATACCTTAATCTTGAAGTTTTCTTGAAGAATTACTTAAGAAAAACTTGAAGGTTGAATTATGTCTTGAAATTCAAAACAAGTTCTTGAGATTCTTGAATTTTAATGGGATAGTTGATGATGTTTTAGAGAGGATTTTGAGAGATTTTTGAGAGCTTTTGGTTTGAAAAATATCTAAGGAATGACAATTTTCCATTTATATAGATATTTGGGTTATTACCCAATTTCTCCCAAGTGAAAAGGAAACTTTTGAACCAGGTCGCGACAAATCGACGTTGCAGCTTGGGTATATACAACTACTATTTTACAAAATTTCCCTAAAAAAATATTTTTTGATACTAGCAACCTACACCTTGTAGGTAAACATTTACCCATAAAATTTTGCCCTCTGAACTATAATATGCAATCAAATTTGCAAAATTCTACACAAATTTTAAGATATTCAAAAGAAATGCTTTCGAGCTATGTTGAGGGGTGTTTCAGCCAAACATTTATGGAAGGCATAAATGAGCCTTTTCTTAAAGTTCGATGGTATATTTGAATTTTTTCCTTAATAAAAATAATTGTTGGTAAGCAACGGATGTTATAATCCATCATTAAGTCCATTGCAAAAGTTTTATTTAGCCATATATTGTAGGGCAAAAATTCATTACAAAATTTATTTCCAAAACATTTCCTCATTGCTCAAACTCTACACCTCCATCACTTCTCAAACTCTCCATCTCCATCTATTCTTGTAAGGAACCGGATATTTGTTTAGCTTTGGTGACGATTGAAATTTGGTTTCAGAAAGGTTTGTGCCAAGGTGACACCTTATGAAACATCCAAGCCTTCAATTCAAGATTATTTATCTTTTTTAAGGCCATCATGGGTCTCCGAAATCAAGACAATTTAAAAGGAATTTTCATTGATTAAGTTTGACACAAGTACTGGTAAAAGAGAAAAATTTAAAGGGGCATAAATTTAGTACACAGGGAACTAGATGACCTACGACATTTCAAATAACAACACTTTGAGTTAGCTTTCAAACGCACTTGGTTTCACCTCACTCTGAGTTTAGACTACGGAGTTATGACTATTTTTTTGAGACTCTCCCTTGCAGTTATGCCACACGGGCAAATTGAAATGAGACCAAATAGTGCCTGAAAATGTGCCTGGGAAATGGCCGGTATCATAATTTCCATATATGTAAAAATTCATTCATTATTTCAAAAATCCATTTCATATTCTTGTTCAGGGGGAAGAATTGTGTGGGGAATGGGTCTAACCCGAATTTTAGTGCAATTGTATCAAAATCCGAAAATCGCAAAAATGTGATTTAGAAGGGTCAATTTTAAAGGGGCATATCTCTTAGCACACAAACAACTGGGTGTCCCACAACCCACCAAATTAAATATCTTTGAATTAGCTTTCCAACGCACTTAGTTTCACCTCATATCGAGTTCGAATGAAAACTTTTTGCCCGTTTTCGTAGAACTCGTATGTGCAGAAATGAAAATTCCATCGAGTAATCTGCGTCACTTCCGTGACATAGAGTAGTGCTTTTTTGGTCCAATTTTTTTACTTTGGTCCAAGACTTTCAAGTCTTAGGCCTAAGGGTTCCCATACTTGAAAATACCTATACTAAGCCTTATGTCACCCTCATATCATCCTAAACATTTCTCAATACTCACTCAAGCACTTAGACTAATATTTCTCTCAAGATTCAAGTCTCAAAACCCTCATCTGGAACTAAGCAATTCCTTCAAGCTTCAAGTCTCCATTAAAGTCCTCTTCAAGAAATTATTCAAGGTCAAGGTATGTCGATTTCAACCATTGGGTCCTTCCACCCATGGTGCCCTAACATGTTATTTACTTGATTTGCATGCTTTAAAGTTGATTTTACAAATGGGTTTACTAGTATGAACATGTCTACAAACTATGTTAAAGCTATACGAATTTGTGACTGTTTTGCTATGCTTTGAGCTATAAATCTTGGATCTATTGTAAGATTTGATGAGGGGTGTTGATGTATATTGCTTGATGGTGTTGCAAGGTGTTGATTGATGGTTTTAATATTTATTTTCTTGCATGATTTCATCTTTAAATTGCATGGTCTTATACCCCTACTGCACTCCCGCGAAATTTTTGATAAAATATCCGGCAATGGTTTCTTGAGGAATTGAACGTTCCATGTATGTCTTATGAGTTGAATTATTAACCAAATTGAGGGGTGGATATCTCATTGACGAAATTGAGGGGTTCATACCTCATTAACCAAACTGAGGGGTTGACACCTCATCAACCAAATTATGGGGTTGATACCTTAACCACCTTTGAGGTGGGTGGTATATGTTAATAACCAAATTGAAGGGTAGATACCTCAATCACCTCGGATGGAAGGTAGTAAACCCATTATCTTTGAATTAGCTTTCCAACGCACTTAGTTTCACCTCATATCGAGTTCGAATGAAAAATTTTTGCCCGTTTTCGTAGAACTCGTATGTGCAGAAATGAAAATTCCATCGAGTAATCTGCGTCACTTCCGTGACATAGAGTAGTGCTTTTTTGGTCCAATTTTTTTACTTTGGTCCAAGACTTTCAAGTCTTAGGCCTAAGGGTTCCCATACTTGAAAATACCTATACTAAGCCTTATGTCACCCTCATATCATCCTAAACATTTCTCAATACTCACTCAAGCACTTAGACTAATATTTCTCTCAAGATTCAAGTCTCAAAACCCTCATCTGGAACTAAGCAATTCCTTCAAGCTTCAAGTCTCCATTAAAGTCCTCTTCAAGAAATTATTCAAGGTCAAGGTATGTCGATTTCAACCATTGGGTCCTTCCACCCATGGTGCCCTAACATGTTATTTACTTGATTTGCATGCTTTAAAGTTGATTTTACAAATGGGTTTACTAGTATGAACATGTCTACAAACTATGTTAAAGCTATACGAATTTGTGACTGTTTTGCTATGCTTTGAGCTATAAATCTTGGATCTATTGTAAGATTTGATGAGGGGTGTTGATGTATATTGCTTGATGGTGTTGCAAGGTGTTGATTGATGGTTTTAATATTTATTTTCTTGCATGATTTCATCTTTAAATTGCATGGTCTTATACCCCTACTGCACTCCCGCGAAATTTTTGATAAAATATCCGGCAATGGTTTCTTGAGGAATTGAACGTTCCATGTATGTCTTATGAGTTGAATTATTAACCAAATTGAGGGGTGGATATCTCATTGACGAAATTGAGGGGTTCATACCTCATTAACCAAACTGAGGGGTTGACACCTCATCAACCAAATTATGGGGTTGATACCTTAACCACCTTTGAGGTGGGTGGTATATGTTAATAACCAAATTGAGGGGTAGATACCTCAATCACCTCGGATGGAAGGTAGTAAACCCATTATCCAAATGATGATCTCTTTTTACTTACATTTATGATTTATATAAGCATTATTTTGGTTTTAGCATCATTCAGACACGTTATACTGTTACTATGCTATCCATTGTCTATGTTTATGTATTTCGATTATGTTGCCTATCTCTTGTTGCATTGCATCCTACATACTTAGTATATTAAATTGTATGAATGCATATTTTATGCCTACATAATGTTACCATGTAGGGACAGGTGCTCCATTTGGTATCCATCATCCTCTCTGTGGCTAGTGGCATCCATTCAAGCTAGTTGGTGAGTCCTGATGTCCGAGGGAAATTTCTTTGATCTTATGCTATGTAATAAAGACTATCTTTCCCTTTTGGTATACTTTGACTATGAGGGTGAGTCCAGTTGCTTACCTTTGCCCCCACTAAGTTCTATGTTAGAGATGTTATTGGACAAGATGTGTATTATGCTTGACTTTTGACTTAAATATGATATTCAAGCTATTTAAATATAAATCTCTCTCTCTTAGTCCCAATTTCCCTTATTTATGTTTGTTATGTTGATTTATTTTGCTTTTGAGACCAAAGATGTGTGATAAATATGCTAGGCTTATTTGGGGTTCCTTCGAGTTTCCCATTTGCTGGTCACATATAAGCACTAGGCTTGGGTCATGACAAAGATGGTATCAGAGAACTAGATTCATAAATCCTTGGAGTCCAACACACCTTATCGATTAGAGTCTTATTCATGGTTGTGTTGTGCACCACATATATGAGTAAGATGCTATGAGATGTTTTAGGAAAAGTTTCCCTTCTTCATGGTCTAAGTCGTGCTATAGAGTCGAAGTAATCCTCCCCCTAATGATTATTCTTTATTATGCTAGATCTTGCCTAACTCTCGAGGAAGAAGGGACCAAACTCCTGAGGAGCAACCTACCAATGGTGAGTTCAGGGATTCTCTCACTATGCCTGCCTAAGTTGTGGCTAATCAAGTCAACCAAAGGGCCAAAGCCCCTCATGCTAATACCCTAGGAGCTAGGGTTAGACTTCGTGAGAATGAATCCTCTAGTGTACCATGGGTCAAAGGTAGAGGAAGATGCACAAGAGTTTATTGATGAGGTCTACAAGAGTTTAGCTATCATGGGTGTTGGAGTGACAGAAAAGGCAGAATAAGTGGCATACCAACTCAAAGGGGTAGCCCAAATATGGTAGGAACAATAGAATGGGGAGAAGGGATATGGTGATATGGTTCTTTGGGAGGAGTTCAAAATGGCTTTTCTTAATCGGTTCTTCCCTCTGGAGATTAGGGAGGCTAAATTGGTGGAGTTCATGAACTTGAAACTAGGAGCTATGAGTGCGGGGGAGTATGCACTCAAGTTCACCCAACTTTCTAAATATGCTCCTCAATTGGTGTCCGATGCAAGGACTAGGATGAATAAATTTTTGATGGGTCTCTTCAGCTTGGTGAGTGAGGAATGCCGGTCCGCTATGTTAATTGTGACATGGACTTGTTTCAATTTATGACTTATGCCGAATAATTGGAGGAAGAAAAGATGATGAAGAAGAGGGGTAAAAAGGCCAAAAAGGCTCATTTTGAAGGGAAGTTCCAAAGTCCCAAGGATAGTGATGATGCTATGTGTCCAACATGTGGTAAGGCTCATAGAGGCCCATGCTTGAAAGACACTAATGCTTGTTTCCATTGTGGTGAGGAGGTGCATACGTGTAAGGTTTTTCCTCGTAATCAAGGTAAAGGTGAAGATGTTTGTCCTCAAGGTGGTTCCCCAAGGAACAATCGGTTCTATGCCCTCCAAGGAAGGCGAAGGGAAAATGAGGCACCCAATTTTGCCATCGGTAAGTTGAAGTTTCCTTTGACTTGGATATGTATGCATTGATCGATTCGATGTGTCACTATTTCTTTTATTACCCTTATGGTTGTTAGTGGTTTCCTTGTGTGTCTCGACTTTTTGTGTGAAATTGTTGGTGTTTATTCATTGGTGGTTCTATTATTGATTGGTAAGGCTTTTGGGGCTTTTTTCATGATCTTATTGAGTTAGGTCTTGTCTTGTGCTTTGGTCAAATTAGGTGTAATGCTTCTGATGTCATACTTGAGGTGGATTAGTGGCATATATGGTATGTTTTCATTATTTGTAGGGCCCATAGGGTTAGATTCCAATTCCCTAATGAAACCGTCTTTGAGTGGTAGGCTGCCAAGTAGTAACAAAAGAGGTAGGTCCATTCTTGCCTTAAGGTTCAATTGATCTCTATGGTTTGCCCCATCTTCATAATTCATAGAAGTCTTGTCTTGTGATCTTGGTTGAACTCAGCTTGATTGTTGGAGGTCTTGGGGTGGTTAAGGCTACTTCATAGCATGTTTCAAATGAGTGTAGAACCCATAAGGTTGCTATGTGATTGTTGAAGATGGTCGATCTATTTGGTCAGCTACAAAGGGATAGTCATTTCTCTAAGATCGATCTTTGGTTTGAGCTTTGTCCTCGAGTGAGTATTATTAGTATTGGTGGAGTTGGTTGGTTAATTCATACATTGGCTATGTTTATGGGTTTCTAGAATAGGTTCTTAAAACCCTACTGTGGGGTCCATTAGTTGGTTAGATTGAAAGTTAGGTTGAGGGAAGTTGAGCATAGTGGTGTAGGATCCGTGATGGTTCCAAATGTTCTTTAGTTAAGAGATCTAGATTAAGCAAGGCCATTATTTCGCCTTATTAGAGTTGTTAGTTTAGGTGGAAAGATGGTACAGTAGTGGTAGTCTACCAAGGGCGAGATGGTAGTTTGTGGAGACAAGTAGGATAGGTATGGTTAAGGTTGACAAATGAGTTATCGTTGTGAGTCCTTATAGGATGAAGAGAGAAGTTTGTAAGGTTGCATAAGTTTGGGGATTGCCTATGGAAAGGGGTTTGGTTAGTCCGGTTCTTCATGCATCTAGGTTTATGGGATGTGTTGGTGACTCTAGTGCTATAGCACTCTTTCAGATAATGGGTGATGTGAAGGACAAGTTTGCTTAGGGGAAGGCCCTGGTGGAGGTGTTGGATGGATGACTGGAGAAGTTGATTAATGAGGATATGATTTTTATTATGGTCCTCTTGAAAGGATCATCAAGTCAAAGGTGACTCCAAGGAAGCTGAAACAATCTTATGGGAGTGATATCCATACCTCGGTCTCTCTAATAAAGCCAAAGATAGCGATTAAGTCCTTCATGTGATTCCAAGTCCTATGTTTCAGCCCCTATTTCATTCATATGCATTCATGATTAAGTTGGCAAGTTTGTGATGATTTTACTCTTATTTGAAGATTTTGAAAATGGTATTTTAAATGTAATGTTGCATTCTTATTGGGCCATATTTGTTTATGATCACTCCTATCTAGTACATTTCTTTCATATTCGGGCATGAATTTTCCCATGTGGAAGATATTGAAACGACCCATAAAGGTGCCCGAAAATGTGGTTCGGAAGTGCTTGGAATTGTAATTTCCATATGTCTAAAACATTTGTCCGTTATTTCGAAAATCCAACTTCATATTCTTGTTAAGGGGGAACAATAGAGTGGGAAATGGGTCTAACCCTTATTTTAGAGAAACCATATTAAAATCCGAAACTCACAAAAATGCGATTTGGGAGGATCAACTTTAAATGGGCATATCTCTTAGCACACGCAAAACTAAGTGGCCCACGACCTACAAAACTAAAACACTTTGAATTATCTTTCCAAAGCACTTGGTTTCACCTCATGTCGAGTTCAGATGAAGAATTTATGCTCGTTTTCATAAGACTCATACATGTAGAAGTGCAAATTCCAGTGAGTAATCAGCATCACTACCGCAATGCGGAGCAGTGTTATTTTGGTCCTATTTTTTTGACTTTGGTCCAAGACTTTCAAGTCTTGGGGATTAAGGGTTCTTATACTTGAAAGTACCTATACTTAGCCTTATTTCACCCACATATCATCCTAAACATTCCCCAATATTCACACAAACACTTGGACTAATATTTCTCTCAAGATTCAAGTCCTAAAACCCTCATTCGAATCTAAGGAATTCCTTCAAGCTTCAAGTCTCCATTAAAGTCCTCTTCAAGAAATTCTTCAAGGTCACGATATGTGGGTTTCAACCATTGGGTCCTTCCACCTATGGTATCCTAACCTCCTTTTTACTCAATTTGCATACTTTAAAGTTGATTTTACAAATGAGTTTACTAGTATGAACATGTCTATGAGCCTTGTTAAAGCTATATGAACTTGTGAACTTTTTTGCTATGTTTTGAGCTATAAATGTTGGATTTACTGTAAGATTTAAAGAGGGTTTTTGATGTATATTTCTTGAGGGTGTTGCAAGGTTCTTATTGATGGCTTCCAAAGGGTTTTTTTTTCATGATTTCATCTTTAAATTGCATGTTCTTATACCCCCCATTTCACACCCATCAATTGTTTGATAAAATGTCCAGTTGTGATTTCTTGATGAATTGAAGGTCCAATGTATGTCTTGTGAGTTGAATGACTATATAGTGATGAAATAAATGTTTATATGAGCTATATTTATGAGAATTATCCATATTATTGTAAGATAACCATGCCTTGTTGAGGGGGGTACCATGCCTTGACCACTATGATAAACAAGTGGATGTTCATCAACCAAATTGAGAGGTTGATACCTCATTAACCGAATTGAGGGTTTGATACCTCATTAACCAAATTGAGGGGTTGATACCTCATTAACAAAATTGAGGGGTTGATACCTCATTAACCAAATTATGGGGTTGATACCTCAATCACATTAGAGGTGGATGGTATATGTCGATAATCAAATTTAGGGGGTGGATACCTCAATCACCTACGATGGGAGGCAGTGATTTCATTAACCAAAGGATGTTCTCTTTCTACTTACATTTTATGATTTATATAAGCATGATTTTACTTCAAGCATCATTCATACATGTTATATCATTACTATGCTATCCATTTTCTAAGTTTATGCATTTCGTTTATGTTACCTATCTCTTCTTGCATTACATCCTACATACTTAGTACATTCAAACGTACTAATGCATACTCTACATGATGTTACCATGTAGGGACCAGAGCTCTATTTAGTCGTCATCCTCTTCCCCATGGCTAGTGGCATCCATTCAAGCTAGTTGGTGAGTCCTCATGTCCGAGGGTAATATCTATGTTCTTATGCTATGTTATACAGACTATCATTCCTTTTTAGTATACTTTTAATATGAGGGTGAGCCCGATTGCTTGTCTTGACCTCCACTAATTTCTTTGTTAGAGGAGTTGATGGATAAGATGTGTATTATGCTTGAGCTTTGAATCACTTATGATATTCAAGCTATTTAAATATAAGTCTCTCTCCCTTAGTCCCAATTTCCTTTCTTTATGTTTCTTATGTTAATTTATTTTGCTTCTGCGACCAAGGATGTGTGGTGATTTACTATGAGGCTTGCTTAGCGTTCCTTCAGGTTTCATATTCGCTAGTCACGTCTAGGCCCTAGGCATGGGTCATAACAAAAGTAAATGGGCAGTGAGACATCTCATAATTCGTGAGATTGCCCCTGAGCCTGAGACAACTACTTTGTCGCCAAGGCACATGCATGACTGGCAAAATGAGCTGTGTGATATGGCACGGGACATGAGGCCCTCCGTGAGGCTTTTGGAAAAAAAACTTTTCTATGCATAAAATTACAACCTCATAACTTTAGCAAAATTTTCTAAGTATGGGTTGATGGACTAGTAAATGGACGGTGTGGCTTCACACGTCCTTGAATCAGTCAGTGAGGTGACACTTTGTCAATTTTTCCCTCCGTATCACTAATAGAGTTCTCATCAATTTAATTTATTCTAATGGATTTGTGGGAGTTCCAATGCTATCTGAACCTTCCCAAAAAACCTAAACCCTATTCCAACGGATCAAATTCATTCCTCTCAACATGAATACACTCTCAAATTCTCTCAATAGCCTTCACCAAAACCCCAATAGGAATTCAAGCAAACTTAAGAGCAAGTTTTGGATTCCAAGACCCCCTTCAAAGCATCAAGTCTTTCTCAACCCAATTTCTAGAGTTTCAAGGTCTAAGGTATGTGGGTTGATCCTTGATTTCCTTTCAATCAAGGAGACCCAAAATTATTTTCAAGAAATCTACATGAATTTTGCTTACTTCAATTTGGGATTTTGAATATTATGATTCATATTATTCTATTAATGCTTGGATTATGTTTATCTATTGATTTTAAGATGGTTTAGTCTTTGAAATATCGAATTTCATCATTTTTATGAATCCATATTATGCATGTCCCTTTTAAACGCTTGTTTAGCATGGCTGGGGTACACATGATTTTAAATGTGCATTTAATTATGAATTTACTTCAATTTCATTTTATTCTATTGATTTTAGATTGAATCTTAATTACCCATGTCATTCTCATACCATTCATAGCATATGTATTCATATGAGATTTTATGTAAATTATGAAGGGGGTTAAGACCAATTATGCTCATGTATATGATTTGAGAAAGTATTGGTTATAACAAGATTGTGATTATATATATGAATGAGTTATGTCTATGCCTGAGTATTATAACTATGAGCTATGATTTTGTATTTGAGCCTAAGTATGAATTATTATGAATGGTGTTTGACTTTTAAGCAAAAGAATGTTTGAAATGATTTGATGAGCCTTACTTCTCATGGAAAGCATGTATATGTATATTATAAGTATTATTTTGGGAGGATAACTTAGCACCAATGGAACGAGGGTCTTCTCTCTTTCCTTGAACTATGTGCCTGACATAGGTTATGTGAAATCCTATTCGAAGTGGGATGTGTTCCCATAAGGAAGCTTGGTTCATGCGAAATGGTATAGATTCCCGTAAGATGAAGTATAAGGTAACATGATGTGCTATATATGGAAAATCCTATGCGAAATGGGATATGTTCCCATAAGGAAGGTTGCTTCATAAAAAATGGGATATGTTCCCGTAAGGTGAAGTATGGTTTATCTTTGGCAAGTAAACCACCTCTTTACTGATGAGGGGATTTCATCGGGATTCCAAGTAATAGATCACTTGGTCTTACTCATGTTAGTTTAGGTCACATCCCCGCTATATATACGAGCATCAAGAATTTCATGCATCATTAGTTTCATGACATCTTGTTGTACTATTCTCTTGATTATATCTTTTCTATATGATGTGCCCTTGTCATATAACATTGATAAGCAAGTTTTGTTAAGTTACATGCATTCCAACCAGCATATTTAATACACTCAAATGTACTAACACATACTCTTGCCTACATGATTTCACCAAGTAGGGACCAAGGACCTTGATCATCCACCATTTGGCTCTTAGTTCGGATCTCAGGAATACTTGTAGTGGTGAGTCTATCTTCAAAGGAAGAACCACCATATTTCTACATATGATATTTAGTTTCTTTATATACATGAGGGTGAGCCCGGGGAATGTCTTGGCCCTTGACCTATCTACGCAGAGCCATTGTCGGACACCTTGAACACCTATTTACGCTATATGTTATGTGCTATGATTAAATCTATCTTTTGTATTGGCTATCTTTGACTATCAACATACGAGTTGGTTATGTGACTAATGTTTTGGTTATATATTTGATGGAAAGATCCTAAGTCTCAAATTGGCCCCATAGTGTGAGTCATACATTCCTACCCGTTAGTCTTCATGTGCTACGTGCTATATAAACTCATGACGATCCTTTTTCCCTATGATGTCGCCATAGTATGAGTCCTACTTTCCCGTCTGTTAGATCTATGTGTTGATTGCTGAATGTGCTTCCGAACTGATGATACGAGTTTTGGTATCTTGAGGCTTGTTTGGAAATTCTTGGCTTTCCATTTGCCATGTTACATATTGGCCCTAGGTCTGGGTCATGACAATGCTGGAACTTTAATCACCAGAAAGTTGGTTGGTGATACTAGTAGTATTGTACCTTTGGAAGGTGTTGAGCTTGAGGAGAACTTGTCTTATGAGGAAGTTCTGGTGGAAATTTTGGATAGGCTAGTGAAGCGATTTCATAACAATGATGTGGCTTCGCTTAGATGCTTTGGAGAAATCTACATGTGGAGAGGGCCACAAGGGAGGGGGAGTTGTACATGATGAAACGATATCCCCATCTTTTACAATCTATTCAAGCCTAAGGTACTAGGCCCTTCATTTTCCAAGGTGGTCCTAACTCTTTCATTCTTGAGTTTCATGACATGATATGCATACATGTGCACCAAAATGATTTATATGGTGTTTTGAATGATTTGAATACGTTTAAAAATGAATTGTGTTTTGTGATTGAAAGTTTCACATTCGAAGCTAAGCCTTTCAAGCCTTGTTCTTGCATCTTCAAGGAAGAATGTTCCAAAAGGGAGATGATATAAGGACCCTGACATTGTACAATATCTTTAGAGCATGAAAATTTTGGTTTCGGGAAATTCGGACCAAGGAGACACTCCATGGGAGCCCTCACGGTCCATGTAAGGACACATGGTTCATGTGGAGCCCCAATGAAGTGTCCCTTGTCTTATGAAGGAGTGTTGTCCCTTAAAGATGGAGTTTTAAGCTAAGTCACACCACACTTGGATCGTTATGGTCTGTGTGACACTTCACAGACGGTGTGGTGTCCTTGGCTTGAAATCTCAAAATTTTTGGACTAAGTGTAGTGGCACTTCTGTACACAGCCTGTGTAAGGTGGTACAGCTCGTGTGGCCACCCGTATGGCTTCCAAAGTGAAATTTTTCTAAGTATGGAATTACGATATCGTAACTTCGTCGTTGGAATTTTTCTAAGGACAGGGGTACGGGTAGTGTCAAGGCCCATGTGACACTACATGGCTCGTATGACCTCTCGTGAGGGTGATTACATTGAAAATTCTAAGTATGGGATTACCATTTAAAACCTTTGTCATGTGAAACTTTTCTATGTGTTCATTCACGGGCAAGTATAAGTTCCATTTAGTGCCTCACAGACCATACATCCCTTCACCGAGTCGAAAATATTCACTTTTTCAACTCGTTCCATCAATGGTGTTTTCGTAAATATGGTTTACTCTAAGTGTCTTTTGTGACTTCCTATGATACCTAAAGAATTCCGAATGATCTCAACTTTATTCCTATAATTAAAATTCGTTCCTCTTATTTGAAGACTCTCTTAAAGAATTCTGTGGTGTTAATCTTGATGATAAAGGAAGGAATCCTTCCTCACCAAATTTCTTCATGAATCTTCTTCCTAATTAATGTATGTAGGTTCTTATTCTTGGTCCCTTTTAACCTAAAAGACTCACTCTTTTTAAGTTATTTTCATGAATTTTAGGTTACATTGAATATGGGTTTTCAATATTATTGTTTATTAAATTCAATTGACGCATGGACTATATTTATTATTTGATTTTAAAGTGAATTAATCCCTAATATGATGATATGCATTGAAGATATGAAGTGATGAAATTGGATGTGACCTTTAGACTTGATTTGTGCATGGGTAACCTATATTATGATTGAAATGTGAATTTTACTTGTTCCTTTACTTGAATTTCATAATGTATTTTTCTCATCCCATTCATAACATTTGCATTCATGAGCATTGGATTAATGAAATTATTGGTGTGTTAAGCTCACATATGTTTTTATCATAATTCTTTCGGTGAGTTAAGCTCACATATTGATAATGACAAGAATGTGATCACATAAATATCTATTGTTATTGGCTCTTCGAGCATTTTGGGTGCTTGCACCATATTGTTATGAGCATTTACTATTCCTTGGCATGAGAAACATGATATTGGACTATGATTTAGCTTTTAGCCCAAGTAATAATGATTATGAAATGTGTTTGGCTTCTGAGTCCAAATGTGCATTGAAATGATTTTAGTTGACTATTGCCTCTTTTGAAAGCATGTATTTGTATATATATATTCTCATGGAATGTTTTCACTAAGCACCGATGGATTAAGGCGTCAAGGCTATCCGTAAGGGTCCTCTCCCTTTCCTTGAACGATTTGCTAGCATAGGAATGGTAGCCATCACCGAAAAGGTCAGTTTAGAAGAAATGGTTACTTATTTTTTAATATGATATGATAGGGTAATAGAAATCCTTTTGAAATGCGTGGTCATAAGAAAGGTGACCATCCACCAAAAAGATGAGGTCGTAAGGTGTTGTGTAGGTTACCCTTGGAAAGTAATCTTCACCTACCGATGGGATACCTTGCATGGTCGTAAGAAAGGTGACAATCCACCGAAAAAATAAGGTCGTCAGGTGTGTTGTAGATTACCCTTGGAAAGTAATCTTCTCCTACCGCTGCGAAGACTTTATAGGACTAATTTACGCAATAGCTCACATGAGTTTGATTTGTTGGTTATAGTCCATCCCCACTATTTATGAGTATTTGCGCATTTCATATGTGATTGGTCTAATGGCATCTTGCATACTTGATCTCTTGCTATATAACAATTCCTATATTACGTGTCATTACCATCCAACATTGAATGTAGGTTTGGTAAGTCACATGTATTGTATCATCACATACATAGTACATTCAAATATACTAACGCATACTTTTATCTACATTATCTAACCATGTAGGGATCGAGAACTACCTCATCCACCGTCTGATGTCCAGCTTGGATCTTGGATTTTCTTGTTGTGGTGAGTACTTTCTTCCAAGGACAAATCGTCATTCCTCTACTTATGGTGCTTTATTTATGTTATTTACTTTGAGGGTGAGACCGGGGTATGTTTTTGCCCTGTCCTAACTTATGGCCAGATGCATTGTTGGACATCTTGTGAACTCATTTATGACTATATGCAAAGTGTTTTGAGTGGAGGCTATGTTTATGGCTTTGGGTACCTATTGGTTATTCTTATGTGAATTGGTTATGAGATTCATGATATGGTTATATGTACGATATAAAGGATTATATGTCCTGAATTTCCCCTACAGAGTGAGTCATACTTACTCGTCCCTTTATCTTATGTGCTATGTGTTACATGAATTCATGTTATTCCCTATCCCCCAAGATATCCCCATGGAGCGATTCCTTCTTTTCCATCCCTTAGAATTATTTGTTTACTATTCATATTCGCATCCAAATCGATGAAGTGTGAATGGATGCTACGAGGCTTGTTAGGAGACTTTTGAGTTCCCATTCTCCATCTCACTCCTAGACCCTAGGTCTGGGTCATGACAAGCTTTGTATCAAAGCACTAGGTTTGTAAATAATCCTTGGAGTCCAACATGCCATGTCGAGTAGAGTCCTATTCATAGGTGTGAAGTGTACCATGCCTATGAGTGGGAGGTTATGATGACATTCTTGGAATTTATCTTACTTCTTCATGTATTATGTTGTGCTATGGATTATATTTTTTATTTCCTTATCTTAATGGTGTCATTGCTCCATTACAGAAGATGCCTCAAGGAAGAGCTCCACTAACAAGACCGGTCCCGGCTAATGAGGGTCAAACACCTCAACGGCATATGGTAGAGCCTATCTCTAATGGTGAATTCCATATGGCCTATGCATGCATTCCATGGTGGTGACTGCTTAGACTAGGTAGAATAACCTTTCTAGGGATCTCATCCCCGCTCCTAGGGTAAGGAATTTTATTTGGATGAATCCACTAGAGTTCCGTAGGTCAAAGGATGACGAAGATGCTCAATAGTTCGTTGATGACCTCACTAAGGTGTTGACTATTTTAAATATCACTTCTTAGGAGAAAGCTGAGTTGGTTGCTTATCCGTTGAAAGATGTGGCTCAAGTGTGGTACACCCAATGGTCGATGGAGAGGGTTGTGGTAATGTTGTTAATTAGGAGGAGTTCAAGTTTGCTTTTCTGGTTTGTTTCTTTCTACTTGAGCTTAGGGAAGCCAAGATAACCGAATTTATCAACTTCAAGAAGTATGGTTTGAGTGTGCGGGACTGTGCCCTCAAGTTGACTAAGCTTTCTAAGTGGAGAAGGCCTATCGTGATTGCCCCTCCTGCAAGAATGCATATGTTCATATCCGGTATCTCTGACTTAGTCATGAAGGAATGTCGTATGACCATTCTTGTTCATGAAATGGACATCTCCATGCTCATGTTGTATGCTAAGCAGATTGGAGGAGAAAAGCTCAGGGAGAAGAGGATGTATGATCCTTAGAGGGCTCGGTATTATAGTGGGTTCTTCAATTCGAAGGCTGGTAGTTAAACAAGGCCAAAGTTCTAATGCTTGGATTGCTAATGCTAGAATGCCTCCACCTGAGGTGCCGATAGGTGGTTGACCATTATATCCCCTTTGTGACAAATGTGAAGGAATCACACAGATACATGTTGGAAGGAGTTGGGTGCATGCTTTAGGTGTGGTGACAAGAACCACAAGGTTGTTGATTGTCCTAAGAATGCTCATAGAGGACAAGATCAAGTGGCTAAAGGTGTCGAAGGCCAGGAAAGAGCTCCATAAGATGTTTCCCTGAGAAAAACGGGCTTTATGCTCTCCATGCTTATAAGGAGGTTGAGGAAGCTTCACATTTTGTGACTAGTATGTTAAAAGTCATTGATTTTGACGCTTATGGTTTACTTGATCCGGTGCAAATTTTTCTTTATGACTTCTCTATTGGTTGTTAAGTTTGGTTTGAGTCCCAAAATTTTGAGGGAGACCTTTTCAGTTTATACCCCCACTGTTGAATCTATTGTTGCTCATAGAGTTTATCGGGGTTGTCCTATTTCTGTGTTGCATAATGTCTTTCCAAGTGACTGTGTGGAACTCGAGATGTTTGATTTTGATGTGACACTGAATGGATTGTTTGGATGCATAGTATGCCTCTATAGATTGTAGAACCCAGGATGTCAAGTTCCAACTTCTGAATGAGCTCGTACTTGAATGGAAGGGTACTGACTCCACTATTGACAAGCCCAAAGTCCCATTAAGGTGGACTGGCACCTATTTCCCATAAGGCTCGAGAGAAGCAACTTGTATCCATATGCTTTCTTGTCACGCCCCAAAGTCCGGTTAGGGCGGACTGGCACCCATTGTCGATAAGGCTAGGAAGAACCAATCTATATATATATGCTTTGCATACATATTATAAGTAATATCTATGTTTGGCAAGCTCCTAAGGAGATAAACGGTATTAACAAGCTAAAAGGAGATGTGTATAGCTAGGCCGTTGGGGCCACTGTGTCTAAAGTAAGAGACATGACCACACATTAGTTTACATAGTCTACAAAGCCTCTAACAAGAGAAAGTATCTACATATGTTCGGGACAGGCCCCGTTTGAATTAACTGTATAATGCAAACACATAAACTCTAAACACACTCAAAAACTCTGGAACAACCTGGAGTTGGGAAATAACAGCTTAATATCCTTTACTCCTACTGGGGAGATCTTGTAGCACCTGTACCTGCAGCATGAAATGCAGGTCCTCGGAAGGGACTCAGTACGAGATAATGTACTGAATATGTAAGGCAGCAAATACTGTATATGAAATAACAACTCAAATGAAACCATGCACTAGTGTAGAATAAGAGACCACCTTTAGTTATACTTTAGGATCGAGTACTTTATGTTCTTTATATCACTTTACCTTTACTGTATCAGCTGTGCACATCATGTACTCTAAATGACCAACTGATCAGTGGTAAACTGTATCGGGTTCGTCCCTCACTAGGCTCTTCCTTAACCCCTACCCCCCAATAAGATGTGTCCCTGGCCAGGTGATTCTTCCACCCCTCGGGATATCGGGATCGTCCCTTTGCTAGGTGTTACTTCGACCCCCTCGGGCTACCACCTATCAAAACTGTATACTTTATCATTATATTACCATTGAGGTTTTTTTTCTTCTAGTGGTCATAATATTGGAGCTATAAAGTTGTATATGCAACATGTGCCATGTAAATAATCATACAATAAAATAAGGAAATGAAGAGAGTATGTTACATAGACAATGGAATACGTATGAATTGAAGCAACTCATGAACTTTATTTAGCAACA